>NNCF01126602.1:307063-325926 GCA_002313205.1 Laupala kohalensis | reverse complement strand
GAAATGTTGCGACAAATTTCTAGGGCAGGTGGGGCACGTCATAAGGGTTGAGAATTGTTTAGCAACCCATGGCCGCAAATGTCAGTGGTAAGTCGTAGCTGAGGTCGAAGATCGGGAAGGAAACAACAGAGTGATTCATTTAAAATTGAACATAATGAGTACAAATGTTGTACGACATGAATACAGCTCTAATATTAAAACAGATGCTAGAATTTTGCACTAACAGACGCCACGCATGCCTGACACCGACGGAGCATTGACTGCCGTACACGCGGGGTTTCTTTGATTGTAGCAGCTGCGCAGACGATTGTTGCGAGATATCCATTTCAGACTCCACAGGATCACGATATATGAGAGATTTCATGGATCCCCACAAAAAAATTAAGGTTCGATAAATCCGGTGAGTCTGGGGACCAGGGAACTGGTCTACCACTCCCAATCCATCGAGGCGGGAATGACCTGTTCAAATTGCTACGAAATGTCAGTCCAAATTGAATAGGAGCCCTATCATGTTGGTTTCTCATTCTGCGCCCCAGATTTGCCGGAACATCTTCAAGCTAGCCGGATAGAATCTGTTCCAGAAAGATCTGATAATTCGCGGCGGTCAAGCGGGATGGTAAAAGGTACGGCCCGACTAAGCAGTCGCCGACCAAACCCGCTCACACATTAAATGTGAAGCGATGTTGTTCCAGACACCGTGGGGGTTTTCTGGTTCCCACAAATGCTCATTGTGGTGATTGAATACGCCGTCACTAGTGAATGAGGTCTCAACAGTGAACAACGCATAAGCTGGGAAATTCACATCTCGGCCACTTTCTTGCAGAAACCACTGTGCGAAACGCACACGTGCTGGATGGTCTGCGAGGTGTAATAACTGCACCATTTGGAGATGAAAAGCGTGTAAAGTCTCGGCGTCCAAAACACGCTGGACACTGCTACGAGACATTCGTAAGTCCGAGGCAGCGACACGTATGCTGGTGCTTGGATTAGTCTCCACGGCATACAACACACGTTCTTCCGTAACGACCGAAAGCGTCGATCGCGGCCTCACTAACCCTGGCAGTTCTTAATGACCTGTACTCGCACAAATTTCGATGCTGACATGCAAACAAACTGTAGTGCGGTTGATGTCTGTCTGGGAAGCGCTCTCGATAAATGTGTCCAGCGGCTCGTCCATTGCATTCACCTATTCCATACATTAAGACTGCAAACTCACCGTTCGTATACCGTTCCATGCTCCTCGTATGCTGGCTAGCGCTCAAATGAGGAAATACTCACGTTCCCCCCAGTACTCTCGTGTACAGTACCACCTAGCGGTGTACGACGACGTTAGCGGCCATGGGTTGCTAAGCAATTCTCAATCCTTATGACGTGCCCCAGCTCCCCTAGAGGTTTGTCGCAACACGATTAGAGATAGCCATAGGAAGTCGTAATGCATCAAGTTACTGTTCGATTACCTTGCTTTAATAAGTGACGTTGCATAGGGGAGCAGAGGGAGCTCTCGCCCCGGGCGACACTTTGCTGGGCCTCTTTAGTGTACTTGCTGCACATCACAGTATTGAGTTCTCAACCACAGTAAATAATTTCACGTTTTTGTGATAAGCACGTCTAAACAAGTTATTTTAACAGTTTTTGAAAGTAAACTTTGTACTATATTGTACCGTACTTCGTAAACTTGTATCGAACATTTTATGTTCGAGTGGCTCCGCGGATCCATAGATTAGACAGTTTTTCTTCATTTTACTGTTTTTCTTTTTCAATTTGATGGTAAAAATCTATCTCTTAGAAGACATTTATTAGTTCATTTCGAACATTTTGCACATTCCTAACAAATTTTGCTGTTCTAAGTTTAAAGAGATATATAATTTATACATTTGTTGTAAATATACGTTGCATCTTGTGTGCATACTGCCAAAAAATCCAGGCTTTGCTTACTTATATTAAGGGGACATATAAGGGGAATATAATCGGTGTCTCAGTTTTCATTTTGTAATATCTTAACCCAGCGCTGTCCCACTAACGACCCGCGAAACATTTTTACGGCTTGCGAGTTCTAGTATATTTTATATCAAATTTTTCATGAAACGTCGGAGGACTCAACTTTTGTTATATGTCTGTTCTGTCAAAATTAATATCTGACGTAACATGTCCGGTGAGAGAAAATAAAATATTGCAACCTCGTCATGCATTACAATATGAAAATATTTTATTATAATACTAAATATTATAGATACTTTTTTTAAATACAAGAATATACGTTTTAATTGTTCCAGCTTAAAATAATATAAATATATTGATGAGAAACAAAATATCGCGTTACATAAATATCACCCTTTAGTTTTATTGAAAGAATTGAAACAGATCAATTGTTCACAAAACATGTAGCCACGAGTATAGAGAGGGTATAATTATAGGTTTCCTGCTCAAGTTAATAGAGCACTTCAAAAAACGTAACAGCACTACGAAATTATCGAGAATTCCGCAGTTCCTTCTTCCAGGTGAACACGAGTAAATCAACTACGGCTATGTTGAAACGTCAGTGAGGTGGGAATGAACTCAAACGTGCACGAGACTCATTCAGGTGCGTAAATCCGTCTACTACCATTCCAACGAAAATAATAAAATGACGAAAAATACGAAATGGGAAAAGAAAAAAGCCCTAAAACAGCATTCTTGGATAATTTTTCATTTGTCAAACTATAGTAAATACTGAGAAACGTACTTCAGCTGCACTTATATACTGTGTATCATTCAAATCTTTCCCTAAATTAGCAATTATTACATTACCCTCAGAACGAATGAAGACTAAAGCGGTAATGTCTCTGCAAGTTTTTCCTTTTCATGTGCCCTTATTTCCAATTACAGTCAATTTCGTCGTAAAAAATGTACTCAAATGTTGTTTTGTTATCAATTGAAATCTGTCACTGCGGGTTGCATCACTCCAGTCATAAATGCTAATTGTAGTATTTCTTCTTCCTGAAACATGGGGGAAATGTCACTTCATTTAACACAATTCCGGAACTTTAAGCTCAACACATCTCAGTGACTTATCAAGCAGTGCTTAAACTATTATTAAGAGAAGGAAAACACGCAGTATTGCCGAGGAATGCTCATGCATGACCTCCCACAATTACCAAGATGGACTGTAACGCTTAGCAACTCTGATCTCGTAGGTCGGCCGGGAAAAGAAGTATCTTAGCTAACACGTCCATTCATTAAAATTAGCAATACGATTAGTTTTAATGAAAGATAGTTAATACTTTCATTAAATCCGGGGGAGGACGGGGATAAAATAAAAAACAAGTTGGAATACATCCAAACTATATTTATTAATATTACGAAATGTAGTATTTTAACCGCTTTGATGGAAATATATTGAATTAAAATTAAATAGAATGTACTAACAATTATTCAGTTACATCAAAAAGTTACATTTTAAATCATTACCAAATTTATAAAAAATAGGTGAATCTGCCATAATATTAAATTGGTCCCAAACATGCATTCATTATAGGTTATGTTTAAATAATACTTACAATTCATATATTTAGTTGTCAATATCATGAAAGCTAAAAAATATCGCGTGACACCGTAGTGAATAAATAGTTACGTTAAGTTCAGATTCATTTGTAACAGGGAAATGAATATGATCTCAAACACGCACTTCCTAACAATCTATAAGCAATCCACTAGCTGAAATTTGTGCTGTTATGACAGTCAGCTGTCCACGCCTGCACCATTGTGGTGCTCTTCGTGGATGGTCGCATGATGAGTTTGTTGTACAATGTTTCCTGCAACAGAAAATTTAGAGCGCCATGTCCGCCGGAATCCGGCGACTTAGGCAATCGTTTGGCTTAAAACGGGATAGGTGGAATGAAAATGAAAGGATGGTGAGAAATAGGTCTAAGAAGAAGTATTGCAGTTCATAATTTTATTAGAAGTGAGTTAGGGATAAAAAGTATAAATGGGGAGATTAAGAATATTTGAAGGATATTTCCTAATTGCAGCAGAATTGACTCTGCGTGCGAGGTGGCGGGAGTAGATGTCAGGGGAGGGGTCGTGGAATGCCTTCCGGAGGTGTTTCTGGGTTTGAAGAAAGATAATTTTGGTGATACGTTCAAGATGAGAAATAGATCTTAGATATGAGTTACGAGTGCGCCACGACGGTCATACAGCCACCCGCAGGAACTGGTTCTCGATGATGTGAAGGTGTTGATGGTTTGGCCTAGAAGTAATGGCCCAGGTTTCGCAGGCGTAAAGCACAAGACTACGAATGCACGCTTTATAGATTTTTATTTTCACCTTGAGCCAGATCATGCGATTTCTGAAGATTGGAGAAAGGCGAGCAAGCGCGCTGTTCATTTTAGAAGAGACAGATTTTGCATGGTCTTGCCAGCGAAGTTTCCTGTCCATCGTGATCCCAAGGTACTTGACACTTGTGGACCAGGCCACAGTGGTGTCCTTGACCTTGAGCGACGGCAGGTTTTGAAATGGTTTACTAGAGATGTAGCGGAAAGTGAAGATGATTGCCTGGTACTTGGAGGGATTCAAGGTGAGCCCATTAGAAGTACTTCAAGTTTACAGGCGAAAAGTAGCAGATTGAAGATTAGAGATAGCCATAGGAAGTTTGAACGCGCGCGGCGCATACGCGATGTCATCTGCGTACAGGAATTCGAAAACATGCCGAGGGTCAGGAAGGTCGTGAAGAAAAAGAGAGAAAAGAGTTGGTGCCCAGACACTACCCTGGGGAACCCCTGCGCAGATGGAACGGGTGGTGGAGAGGGAACGGTTGCATCGAACCTGAAAGGTTCGTCCGGATGCTAGCTGAAACGAAGTCAAAGTACTTTCATCCTAACCGGCCAACAGTACGTTGTTGCACATAATGTATGACTCAGTCTGGTAATTTTTGGAAGCTATGACTCATGACGTACCAGAATGGCGGATAGCTGTCCGAATCTAAAATCGCGTATATGACACTGCAAAAAGTCAAATGTCCCTTCAGAATTCCAGGTGATCTCTACCAAAAATTACATGAAAAATAAATATGGACTTTCCACTACATTGTTTAAAAATTTACCTTTTTTAATATTTAGAATGTGATTTATTTTCGAACATAATTTCTTTTCTCATAAGAGAAAATGTATTTCATCCATATACGAGTATTAAATAGAACATATCTTACATAAATGATCAGTGAGATGTGTTTTAAAAGCTAGAATTGATACAAGCATGTATGATTGTATCCATGTATCAAATTTAAGATGTCGATATATTTAATTGTCTGTCGGCATAACGATCTTAAAACGCTTAAATATTACATTTGACACGGTATTATAACGTAAAACACTTTATTATTGTCCATGTAATACTTTTAACGCCACAAAAAGAGGTTAAAAAGATAAATGTGGTATTTAGGTGAAAATTGACAAAAATCATGATCTTTGAATAACTATTATATGTTACTGGTTGGTGGTTTAGAAAAACAAATATTTGTTTCTTAATTCTACTAATGAAATTAAGGGAATGAGGCTTACAATAAATATTATATACCAATTATCAAACCACTAACATTAATAAATAAAATTTTGATTAGATATCAAAGGGAATTTCTATTTTGTATTATATTTTATATTTTTAAGAATTACAAAATACACGCGAGTAAAAATATGGGGTTTCCGCTAGTCTGAAAGATTCCTTCAGGCACTTATTGAGGAAGATTCTCTGCACAGCTAAATACTAAACACAGCTTCATAAAACATTTCTTTACTAAATACACTTGCTTCAGTGAAGAAAATAATGTTGCCTCCTGGCACATATTCTTTCCCTCTACCCACCAACACCCAACCTCCCCAGTCCGCTGCATCGTGTACATCTATTTCCGATGCTGACAAAATCACTTAAATTATTTACTAATTTTGTTATTTACGTATTAAAATAATCTTTTAAATGTTCTAAGATTTTTGAAGTGTTTCATCAAAAAAAAAGTTGACTTTCATAGAAATTAGCATTCTCAGGATTTTTTACATTCTGATATATGTAATATATAGAAAGTATTGTAATCGTGAAAAAAAGAAATCGAAAACGAGATTTTTGCTGAAATATCCGTTTTGGTGACCCCTGATTCCGAAAAAATGGTTCTTGGCTGGACGTCCGTCTGGTCCGTCCGTCCGTCTGTGCGCAGCACTCTTGACCGAATGGTAATTTTTTTTATTTTTCGTATTTAGGGTAGAATTTACTTCTAACAAATGCACGTGCTTTCAATTTTCTATTAACTTGAACATAAAGGGCACTTCACATAAAGGTCAAAGTACATTTTTGAATATTTTTCAAAAACTGGTCCAACGATTTTGCTTAAATTTTCTGTACGTAGAGTACAATTAGTATGCATTACATCCGCATTAGCGGCATTTCGCTTGAAAGTTTGGTATAGACGCAGTAAAATAATGCATTTTCTGCTACATTACACATGTTTACTGTTTCAAGATGCAACAATATTTAGCAGTGTAATGGACCAAGCAGACATAGACTTTTAGTAAACTGAAATGAAAGATATGAAAATGATAAAATACATAGGAGGACAGAAAACGCATTGCAAATACGAAAATACATAAATTTCTGTCCACAACGAAATTACATTTACACAAAACATTTACGATATTTATAAGACTGTTATGTCGCTATTTGTTTTGAAATATTATTCTGAATGTTTATTGTACTCTCAAATTTCAAATATAACACAGTAATAAGTTCATCTAGAGACTTTGAGCATGAACAGAGCACTGGATGACGACCAAAATATAGAGGACCACGCCAGAAATGACCCTCTCACTATAAAAAATTTTCACACGATGCTGCAGACGGAGTAACGTATATGAAAAAGTATGTGTCATGGTTTGCACCACTAGTTAAAACTTATTTTAAAAACTCTAAGCTAATGTACCCAACGTTCTATAAATATGTTCATAAAATAGAATAAAGACACTTTTATAAAATCACTAACATGAAAACCTCGATTTCAACTTTGTTTTTTACTGTCGGATTTACCAAGGAGTACCTCTTAACATACTTTTCTATACCATCTTCTTGGGTAATGTTCATGTGATTTCAATAATCATTCTTATTTGTTTTTGCTTTCTTTCTCGAACAGATACACCCTGATCCAATACCTGAAGATCCAAGAGAAGATACTGAAGAAATAAATGTAGTAGATATAGCGAAGCACAAAAACTTAAACTCGGAATCTGACGAAGCACTTCCCGAAACTACAGAATGTCATTCTGATGAAATCATTAAGGTTGTTAATCCTGATGTAAAATCAATAAGCTCAGAGAAATCCCTCTAAAATACACTTAACGTATACTAACCACTTTAGGTTTTTACTCATAGTGTAATAAAGGGGTATGAAATTTTTGCACTGATCACTACCCACAAGGACTATTCTATGCCATTTTTTGTTTATTCGTGAGTGGTGATTTCAAATTATTTTGTATGCAAAATTTATAACAAAAATCTGTTAAATCGTTGTATAATATTACGCTTCGCAATAACGTGATTTTACGTAGACACCGCACGATGAATATAATTTCTGGTGCTTGGACGTCATCGTGTGCAGCACTAGCCATTAAAATATGTTTCCGATGAATGATACATAGACGAGACTTCTCGAGAGAATATCCTTTCGTCATATTTCTGCTGGCCATAACAGCACATTCAGGCGGAATCTTCACTAGGCAAGAAACAGGTCAGCATGAAGCGCCAATTCCGTGTCATTAGAAAGCATAAACACAAAACAACAGAATTATATAGGACCGCGAAAAGAAACTATATTTATGGCGTCTTTTTGAATTTCACTTCCAGAGGTTTTTGCGCTTGCTCGTTTGTGGAAATTTATCACTTTACACAAATCAATTTAATTAATTCTATGCGCAATATGAATTCAATTACTTCCAATGGTTACGAAGTTCAAAATTCTTTTTAAAGTTGATATGGAGCATAGTTATTAAAGCAATTGATTAAGCTTAAAACGATAATAAAGTCTAGTGCTTGATCAGATTTAAATAGAGTAGTACGAAGGTATAAGTTCAGTTCTCCTTATACTTAAACAAGAAGCAATTTTTCTCTGTAGTTGGCTCGAAGACAACAGATCTTCTGCAAGACCAAGAAAAAGAGATCAAGACCAATAATAAATAATAATAAATTTATTGACAAAAAAACAGTACAGAATGCGTATGACCACGTGGAGAACAATAAACTAATTTCCTCTCCGGAAGCAAGCAAGGGACCATCCCATCAATTCCGATCAAGGGCCCTAAGGCAGAGGCCTGCATGAGATTCATGTGCAATCTGAAGTACTTTGACCATGTGTCACCCTACTATGAACAACTAGGCTGGCCTCGGCTTCGTGAAAGACAAAAATTGCACATGTTGAAAGACAAAAATTGCTAACCAATATGCGCTGTTCGAATTAAGATCTTGTTCAGATAAACACGCAGCTTCCTTAAGTGGCGCGGGGTAGACGTCACCTAGACGAACAACAGACCTTTGCGTTACAATTTCCTCTGCTAAGAGGAGGGATGAGAGAACATAATGTTCCAATCTAACCGCAGATGGGTCACACTGGTCGCTGACGTGGTATGCGATAATGAAGTTCTAAAGAAGATTATATTGCGGTGGATAAATCCAAATAATACTGTAAAATTATCAGGCTATGAATTAGATTCTGAAAGTTTGAATGCTCTGAGCAAATTCACCTCAGAAGATAATGCCGTATCGTAAATGAGAATAAAGATTTCCAAAATAATAATAATAAATGTTTTATTTTTGTTGGCAGGGTTAGGGTCATTAGGCCCTCTCTTACACCCAACCAACGATCATATACATATTGACATTATATATGTATTATAACTCGCAGCTAACTTTTTATCTTATCTAGGAACTTTTGCTGAAATTTTTGAATCCGCCTCTGCCTTAGGGCCCTTGATCGGAATTGATGGGATGGTCCCTTGCTTGCTTCCGGAGAGTAAATTAGTTTATTGTCCTCCACGTGGTCATACGCAGTCTGTACTGTTTTTTGACAATAAATTTATTATTAATTTATTACATACATACCAATGCAATGAAATAAATATAAACATGAGAATGCAATAAAATAAGACAAGAGACAAAAAATAATCATACATAATACGTAAAATAAAATTAAAATACGTAAAAATATAAAATAAACATAGAAAAGAAAAGAAATCACATAATATCACTGACAATGATAATTCAATTAATTAGAAAGAAATAAAACTTTGACACATGTCTCTCTGAACTTGACAATGATCTGACACTCTCAGATAACAGAATCCACTCTCGGACTGCTGAAACAGAGCAAAGTGAGTGAAGATCAACTTTCTGTGAATAGGAAGGACAAGTGAGGTGCCACCTTGTGCACGAGTATTGCTGCAATGATGAGAAGAAATATTAGTGAAGAAAGAGAAGAGATATGAGGGTTCAGCCGTTGACAGAATACGGTAAAGTAGACACAACATATGCAATTTTTGTCTTTCACGAAGCCGAGGCCAACCTAGTTGTTTATAGTAGGGTGACACATGGTCAAAGTACTTCAGATTGCACATGAATCTCATGCAGGCATTTTTGGTTTGCTAAGCCTGACCCTAGGTCGCAGAAAACTACATCACAGTAATCTAGATAGGGCATAACGAGACTATATATGAATTTTATTTTCATTTGTTGAGGGAAAATGATTTAAATTTGAAAGATACACACTATATCGTCGAAAAAACGTTTTTTGAAGATGATATTGTTTGTTCTGACCACGACAATGTTTCATCCATTATTACCCTTAGGTTCTTTACCGTTGACGAGAACGGTATGGTTACTTTATTCAATTTTATAGGTGATAATTTTTAGTAAAAGTTTAGGGTATCCTAATAGTATTACCTGGGATTTTTCGAATTTAGTTTCAGTTTACAATTTTCTGCTCATTTAGATATAAATTCTAATTCATTATTAATATTAAATATTTCTGTCTGGATTAAAGTTAATGTATAGTTATAGATCGTCTGTGTCCAAGTGATGAGAAGTATGATTAAGGGTTGTCGCAACGTTGTTTATGTACATAGAAAAGAGTAATGGTCCCAAAAATAGAGCCCTGCGGCACACCTACAATTGACGATCTCCAAGAGGATCGACTTTCTCCGTGTGAAACACAAGATTTACGATTACTAAGATACGAAGAAACCCATCTTAAAACACGGTCAGAAAAATGAAAGGTATGTAGCTTGGATACAAGAGGCACGTTCTGAGTACTCGATTTTTTAATGATTTTTTTTGAAAAATTTATTTTTTTAAAATTACATAGTTTTGTTGTTCAAATTGTTGGCTATTTTTCTGCGTAGTCGTCTTCTCATTCTATACAGTTAGTGAGCCGTGGCACAAGCTTTTTTTAAAAGAATTCTCCCGCCATCTCTGTCTTCCAGTTCAAGATGTCTTGTTTCACTTCCTCGTTGATTGAAAAAAAATTTCCACCCATGTGAGTCTTCAGAGTGGTGAAAAGATGAAAGTATGAAGGCGCCAAGTCAGAGGAGTATGCAGGGTGGTTCAAAATATCCCAACCAAATGAGTCCAAAAGCGCCTTGGTGGCGTTGACCATGTGCGGGCGAGCGTTGTAATGCAACAAGCACACTCCTTTCGTCAACATTCTCCTCCGTTTGTTTTGAATTGCTCTCTTGATTTTTTAGGGTCTCTACAGTATCGTGCTGCGTTATACGTCTCCCCTTGAGGCAGATATTTGATCAAAATGATTCCTTTACGGTCTTAAAAAATGTTTGCCAAGATTTTTTGTCCGAAATTGTGGTTTTGAATTTTTTGGCAGATGGGGAACCTGTGTGCCGCCGTTGCGATGACTGTCTTTTTGTCTCAGGTGTGTAATGAGCTACCCAGGTTTCATTTCCAGTCACAATTGATCTAAGAAAGTCCTCACCTTCCAATTCAAATCGCTCAAGAAACTCGCGAGCACTAGTGACGCGATTCACTTTGTGCTGTGCTGTCAATTATTTTGAGACATATGTTGCGCACTATTTTCAAAATGGAAGGTCTTCCACTCCTTTGATCGTCATGAACATTCGTTCTGCCTTCATTAAACTCTCGGCACCACTTAAACACTTTTTTACGATTCATAACATCTTCACCGTAAACAGTTTTGATCCGTGAAAAAATTTCAGTCGGAGTTTTTCCTTCCGCAAGAAGAAACCGAATAACAGCGCGCACCTCGCACTTGGCGTGGTTTGTTATCGGCATATTTTACTCAAACGCACGTTACACGGTGAGCATTCGTACTGCCGAAGTCCAACGGTACTATTTATGTTCAGAAGAACACAGTGTTGCCAAACTTGAAAAAAATCTCACAGTACTCTTACTTTCTGGACGTTCCTCGTAAATCTATATGAACGCTGTCAAAGGTCTTGCTGAAGTCTAATAAACTTAAAATGGTCAGTTGTTTTCTGTCTATTGTTCGTCAGTTACTTTTAGCAAGGCAGTTTGCGTACTGTTCCCTCTTCGAAAACCTGGCTGTCTGTCAAGTAGTTCGTGATCTTTCAAATGATCGTATATCTGTTAATGAGCAAGGAATTCAATCATTTTCAGATGGTGGGCAAGATGAAAATGGGTCGGTAGTCTGAAGTATTTGTTGGGATATTCTTTTTAGGTAAAAGTAGGATAATGGAGCTTTTCCACAGAGAAGGAAATGATCAAGATTGTAAGGAACAGTTAAATATGTCAGTTTAATACGGTAATAAAATGTGTAATAACGGGTTAATCATTCTAATGTCGATGACATCTGAGCCAATTGCATTTGTTCTTATTCGTTTGATGGATTTAGGTATACACTTCTGCAGGAGTTACAAGCCTGAAAAAGAATTTTTTGTCATCGTCTCGTTCTGTACAAAAGTTGTCATGAATCTGTCGCAATTTCACGTCAGTAGATATACGTAAACACGAAGAAATAAAATGCTCATGCAACAAGTCGAATCTGATATTTTTATCACGACAGTCAGTTTTCTTTTTCTTGATTCCTAATGTCCTTACAGACTTCCAAAATTCCCCTACATTTGTTTCCTGTCTCATTAGCTGGTGAAAATGTCGAAGTTTTGCTTAACGAATCATCTGTTTCACTTTGTTTCAAAGGATCTTGTAATCCCTAAAAAGTGATTCAGTTTTGCCTCGTTTAATTTGTCTGTGCGCTGCGTCTCGTTGGGTCATGAGCTGTCTTATGTCATCAGTAAGTCAAGGAGCTGTTGGTCGGATCACGCGTGGTTTGTTAAGACGTGTATGACAGTCATATAGATCTATTAGTAGATCACTTAGCCTTTTTACCTTGTCATCGATAGTATTGCAATAAATTATATCTTGCCATTGCGGATTCCTCAAATTGTTTGACATTTATTTGTTTCAGATTTCGAAAAGTTACATACTTTGTCTCTCGAGTCAGGGAGTGAAGTGAGTATGATGCGTATATTAAGTCATGGGCTGAGATTGCTGGTACAGAAGTTTCCCCAAATCCGGATTATTAGTTACAATTAGATCAAGTAGTGTGCGTGATGATGATGATGTGTGATGAGTCGAGGATAGAGGAAGGATTGTCACATTGCACATACGTAACATGTCAGTGAGTTATGTTGTCTGGTTTCATGAGTGTCGTTGTCCTAAATATTTGTATTAAGGTATTCCATTAAAATAGTGTGAGGATAGTCAGGAAGAAGTGACTGCTGATAAGTTTTTAAATCAATAAAGTAGTATGCTTTTGGAGGTTTGTACACCACACATAAGACATATAGTTCTTAACATATCTCAAAAAACAAATTCTGGTCTTTTTTCATACTTTCCAAGTGATTCACACATAATTTTGAGACGAAGTTCACGAGAGACAAATGCGACCACTCCTCCGCCTCCCTTCTCGATTCTTTCGTTACGGAGTAGTATGTAGTTATTAAAATCAACGAAATGGGCGACCCGTGGCGTAGTGCCTAGTATACTCGTCATTTACCTCTGGTACCGCTGGTTCAAACCTTGTCTGATCCAGGCGCGGATACACGGGGGGGGGGTAAGGGGGTAATGCCCCCCCCCTAATCCCACAGAGAATGATTTTCTTGACGCGGAAAAGAGTTTATGATTTTCAAAGACGTTGACGCATTTGAACGATTTTTAATCAGTAATTAGTACTGCAGTATATTTGTAGAAACGATTTAGCAACGCACAACGAGCCTTGATTGTGCGAGTGGCATGTGCATGACAGATGGGAAGAAAGTCGTGGGAAGAAAGTCGTCTTCGGAGATCCATGAGTCACGAATGGCGGTTGTGTTTCAGCGGATCGCTGCTCGGCCACGCTTTGCGATGTTATGCTGCTACATTTGTTATCAAACGAGGATTCTCATAAGCAAACTGCTGCCATGATGAGATAAATAAAAATCGTCCACATGAATTATATTAACTTGAGACCAGTCCCTCGCTATTTGATCAGTATTATCTATTAACGTTGTTAGTACATTGTTCAATGTCACAAGCCCGTGGCGGAAGAATGAACAACCACCGTATAGAACGCGAACGTAACAATGAGGATGGAAGTATAAAATATACTACATGAACGCGCGCCATCGTAACTTGACATTGTTTATAAAGAGAAAATATTATCCGTATTTTCACAGTACCAGTCGTATACAGCACTTGTACTTCAAGTTTCAAAAACCGCAGCTTCAGGGCTATCTCTTACCTGTAATTTTGTTCAGGGGCGCACCCAGGATTTATTTATGGGGATTTTCAATATTTTCTGAGGTTGTGTTGTTTTCTGTAAAGTACTACGCCCAAGACTATTCTTTTGTCATGATCCCCCTAAAATATTAGTTTGTATCCACCCCTGGCCTGATCCAAGTAGAATTCGCGGTGGTGGACGAAACGGTGTTCGTGGCAGGTTTTCTCGGGGTACTCCCGTATCCCCTGCCATTCATTCCATCACAAGATTCACTCATCATTTCACCTCATTTCCATGTCATTGGTTGTCTGTGCGTTCCCCGAGAGCGTCAGATTCACTTGTAGATAGTTCCGAGGTTGGTCGCGTAGAGTGCTCCGTCTCTCCGCACCGAGTTCCGCGTCCAGCCGCGCAGAGCGCGGCCTGCGCCGTGTGTTCCCTGCCGTCAAGTGTTTTCCTGCTTGTGTGCTCTGGGACCACGTGGCCGTCGTTAACTTGGACATCGTGGCTGCTGTTGCGTGCTTCGCGCACGCCTGCTGGTTGCCGCTGTCTTCGATTCTTATTCTGCTAAGAATCTCCAACTGCCTTAGCGTATTACTAGATTTCCGCCTTTGGTAACGATTAACGCGGATGCCAACACTTTAGTCCCCAGCGAGCGTAATGATGCCCGCTGCGCAAACTGTTCTTCTGGAGACCACATTACTTCCTTTTCTGGCTGCCCCGCCCTAGTCGAAAGGCGCAAGTTTACAATGCGCGAGACGCTCGCGAGTCGACTGCCCTTCGGCGTGGGGTGGGAAATTTTGCACGCCCCTCAGTCTCGTCGGCCACCACTTCCTCCCCCTCTTTCAACCGTCGGCTCTGTCTGAACTGACCTTGCTGGCGGATTTTCCAATCGTTCCGCCCCATCTTCTCCTGCCACTCACGCACCCACCGCTGCTCGTCCATCCACCCTCTCCCTTCCTGCTACCGCTTCTCCAGCTGAGTTCACCGCGGTCAGTCTCCAGGACCTGAGATTTTTCTTGGGGTACATTTCCCACTTCGATTTGTGGACATTATTTGTGGAAACGTTAAATTATTTGTGGAAACGTTGGTCTGCTGACTTGTCGATACTCCAAAATAGATCAAAGTGGCAAACAGTATCCAAATCTTTAACAGAAAATGACATACTTATTTTGAAAGACTCTCCCGTGCCCTTTGAATGGAAAATATCTAGGGTTGTTAAAACTTTTCCAGAGGCAGGCGGACTTCGAGTCAATATGATAACTTCAGATTAAGAATTTTTAACTTCTGTATCATCAAAAATCCCCTTAAGGTAGGGAGATTCGATATTCAAGCCCTAAATCTTAAAATCACCAGTTTATGTATAATATAGTACCGCTGAAAAAAGCACTCAATCAGATATGAAAGGTTACAAAACCACCTAACTCCGCGTGATGAAGAAACGCGTTCATCATTCAATTATAATTTATCACACAACACAAGCCCTGAAATGGTTTCTAAAAAACATGTTTCTTTTTTATTTAGAAAAGGCCTTTACAAAATAAAGGAATTTACATTACTCATTGCTAATTTCACCCTTATTTAATGCCAGAGAAATATTACTCTCCCCAGGACTAAACAAATTGACATTTCTAAAATAGTTGAAAAATCTCCGAAGGCAGGAGGACTTCTGAGTAAGATAAAATCACTCTAAGTAATTGCCGTTTAGTTAATTCTGTGTAATTAAAATTCCCTTAAAATAGGGCAATTACAACAATCTCAACATCCCTTAACTTCGAGCCAATAGCTTATGTAGGTTAGTTCATACAGGGAAGAAATAATTTTCTTCCTTCCTTCCTGTTTCGCTGATGCCAGAACGTCAAGACCTTAAGGTCATTGACAACGCATTATCAGTGCATAAACTCTTAATTATATTCTGAATATCTCAACGTCTTCTCTTCGCATCCCGAACTTATTTGAATTACAAATTTATCTAATCACCTATGTTATCATCGGTTCTTGGTCAAGGCTTCGAACCTCGGCCTCGGACCCATATTATGTTTCGAAAAAGCCAAATAAACACTTAAATCGATCGTGTAGGTAGCGGATTAATGAACGCCTGATACGAGCAGTCAACTCTCGCTTGCAGGTATGTTCTGCGCACGCGCAGATCTGCAAAATTGAGATTGCCGGTTTTAAGATAGTATAAATTTTCAGTAATCGGTTGGATGCCGTTGCGATAACTCCTGGAGTCAGCTGTCACGCGTCGAAAAAGGGGTAGTTTAAATTTACGCCACCAGAGTGCACCAGGGACCAGACAAGGTCAGCTACTTCACGATAAGCAGACGAAAATATTTCAAAATTAAATTAAGAGAGCGCGCAGCCACCGGACTCCCTAGACAGACGAAATACGGTGACATTCATTTGTCAGGCTGCTTTCACGAGAGACGAGGTGGAGACTTAAAATACGTATTGTATCTTATCAAATTCGTTTGTTGGTCATTTTTTCATATTTTTTTATTAAAATACATTTTATTAAAATTCACATTATGAATAGTGTGAATTTGCTTCCTAATTTCAACTCATTATTGGCATAGCAATGAAAATCTTCACGACAATGAAATATTATTTTTTTAGAAGCTCCAATCAGATTAATTCTGCTTCAACAATAAGTAGCGTTCTTTATTGATTTTCCATCTGTTCACACTTGTGAAAAAACTGTTCTTAGGAGGCTGCTGGTCGCCGCTGCAAATTGGTGTCTTCTGGCAGATTCTGTTGTGTTGACACCAACCACGTTACCACCACCTATAAAAACTCCACCACATACTCCCCTCCCCCTCGGTGTTCGACAAACTTCTCGAGGAAATTCTTCTCCTCATCCGCGAAAGATGTCGTCTCGTCCGCGTATACCGTCGCATTCGAGAACCTCTCGACCGTTCTAATTTCAATAACGGCACCTGCGACCTCTCAGGTAAATTAAAAATCCACCACATTAAAACTTGGGAGAATATTCTTGAAAAGTCCGGTTCCTCAGGCTCAGACGATATTTGGAAACTCCAAAAACGTTTGAGAAACCCAATCCCCGCCGTCACGGCCCTCTTGACGTACGACCCAGCTGTCAAGGCTGAGACATTCGCCGACGTGCTGGAGAAGCGCTTCACGCCGACGTCACTGTCCTCCCCGACCCATTTCGCTTACCTCAACAGCCCCACTAGAGATTCCGGCAGATTTTGCCATTACGGAATCCGAAACACGGGCCGCTGTCAAATCGGCTAAAAAGCGAAAATCGCCGGGACACGACCGAGTGACTGGGGAGATGATTCACAACCTCCCCCGCACTGCCATTAAATTCTTACCAGCCCATTTCCATGCATGTTTGATATTAGGTTATTTTCCAACTGCGTGAAAAAATGCGACAGTAGTGATGCTTCCGAAAGCCGGTAAAAACGGCCGCGACCCAAATAATCACAGCCCTATAAGTTTACTCACTATTTTAGGAAAAACCCTAGAGCGAATAGTGTTGGCACGTTTGAGTCGAATTCTCACTGACGCAAATGCGATCCATCCGGAACAAATCCGGTTTTAGAAAATGTTGCTCGTCAGCCTCGCAAGCACTTCGTTTAGCAATGGAGGCGACGACGACCATGAAACCATTTTCCCTCCCCACGGTATTTTTCTATTTTTCTTTCGTTTTCGATAAAGTTAATCACTCCCTCCTTCACTCAATATTACAATCGATAGTTCCGGAATTTTTGCTCCATATTGTCCGCTGGTACTTATCCGGACGCACCTTCATAATGTGGTACCAACGCTTCACCTCGACCTCCCGTCCCGTGAACGGAGGGGTGCCTCAGGGAGCGGTTCTCGCACCCACACTCTTCTCCGTCTTTACTAGAGACATACCATGTGTGCCAATGATCCGTGTATTTCTATACGCAGACGACGTCACATATTGTTACACGGAATTTGCGTAAACCACCGAGCCGTTAGGTATTTGCAGCGGGTCGTCGAAAAATTCGGCGAATGGTCACGCAATAACGGACTCACTTTGAATCCTTTGGAATGCCAGGAGCTTCTCTTCTCCTTTTCTATCAGCAACACAATAACGACAAAACCACTGAACATTCTCGGCAACGATATCCCGTGGCAAGATACAGTTAAATATCTCGGCGTCACATTCAATTGAAAATTAATTTTTAAAACACATTGCCACTTGGCGGCCCAGAATATGCACCAACACATCCGCAGCCTTTACCCCATCTTCCGGTCCAGGAAGATCTCCGGCGTGGTCAAAGCGCGAGTGTGCAAAGCGTGCGTTCGGAGTGGAGGCGTGTACGCTTGCCAAACCAGGGCTGCTGCCCTTCGTAACCCCGTCAATTCTTTAATACGAGTAGAAAACCATTTCATTCGGATCGCGTATAAACCAGAGAGCGAGGCACCTTTTTCGACCAAATTAAAAAGAAATGTAAAATTACACCTATTTCGGAATTTATCAAAAAACGTGCAACAAAACATATCAAAGACGATGCCCACGCGAGCCGTGTGCAAACAGAAACCTTCGTTTATCTCTAAATAAACGAACCTCGACATAGTGTTACGCCCCTACCCGTAGCAACGAACTTTGATTACATGAGTCTACACATCGGCCGCGGACAGATCGCCACATCGCCGCCCGATTACCTAAAACTAGAATCTCAACAGATTACTAGAGTCTACGCACTGAACTTGGTCGAGGTCACATCGCCACCCGATTACCTCAACACCAAGCCCAGCTCCACGAAATAACTTATTACGCTGACGATTTTCCTCGAGGTCATGTCGAAATCCTATGTGCGAGAACCTGGATAACCGACGACCAGAAACCTATTCTACCGTCCCAAGAATCAATACGACATCTCCGACCGACTCGCCAGAAATCAGTAGAGAGTTACACGAACAATTTCGCACTGAACTTTCTACGCCTGGTTCCGCCGTCTGGTGTCGTTCATTGTTCTACATTACGACGATAGAATAAATCTTGTTCCGATCGAACCCTTTAAGTATTTTATTTCGGAGAGGAGGAAATCTTACTGCGAAGCAAGCCTACATGCTGAGGCTTGCGAAGCAATCGGAGATCTTCCCCGACATACATATATAT
>NNCF01126602.1:285339-303436 GCA_002313205.1 Laupala kohalensis | reverse complement strand
AACAAATTCTACTTTCAACAAATTATTCTACAAAATCCGCTCACGTCACAATATAAACACTTCTGTCACATCTCCTATCTCACAAAAAAAATCTCTTCACATCCCTTGAAAATATACTCCACAATACGTCACCAAAACTATCCTCCCAATACGAAAAACTCGCCATGTTCATGCTATGCCCCTACTTTTTCCATCCATACGCCATGTCCCACTCAGAACATGTTTGAGCGCCCCCTCCATCGCACCCAAAAGTACGCCCCACCTGCATTTGGGCGTTCCTGCTTTTTACATGTCCACCAACACAATCTTCTCATATATATCCTAAACGTCTCAACTCGCCATCATAATCTGGGTCGTTAGAATCTGGGTCGTTAGAATATATATAATGTATGTATATAACATTATAAATTACAGACATATAACGATTAAATAAAAAGAAGGATTCGAAACTCTGATGCAGATTATTAGACAATTTTATTTTGTATTTCTCAAGTTGAACATATTCACATAGAATTGACACGTCCAAATATTTTTCCCCATAGAACAATTAGGGAAACATTACTCTGCGATATTACTGTTACAAATGTTCATCTTATTTAATATCTTTCGTGCATTTAAATTTCATAATACAAAGAACCTTTTCTTTAAATTTAATGACATATTATTGCACATTATGAGCTTCTTAAATAATTTAAGCGCAGAGAAAATAAAACAGATTATCTAAAATGATCCTTGAGGTTCTTTATTCTTCTACAAAAAAAATACATTACGAAACTTTTTATTTGAATGGGCCGTTCTCTTAGAACAGATATTTGTATCTCATCGAATTACAAATATTGCAAGTCCCTATCATTTGATGCCATATCAGTTAAGTTTCTACAGATACTCACAACCCATAGATCTTCGTCGAAATCATGTGTAGAACTAGCTCGTTCGTCCTACAGCCTCCTCCGTAATATACGACTTCGTCGTACTCGCAGCTTATCACCTCGTACTGCTCGTTCGTCCTTTGCCGGGTGCGACCTTGACCACGCAGCCTGTTTTTTATGGTCGCTGGTACGACGGTCTCCCGTACGGTCCTACTGTTGACGGCTTCTAGCCCGCGGTGAATTCTCGTATTCAACAGCGCATTTTACGCTTCTATCTCACGTAGCTATTTAACTTTCGCGTTATACACCCGGACATTCGGTGCTTCACTTGGAGCGCTTTATACGTGACTGAAAATGCTAAGTACTCGAAAAAATATCTTTCTACCGTAATTTCGATCTGCTTCGGGGAATTTACTACGACTCAGAACAACTACGCCTATATCGGATGATTACAAGTCGCGAAAGGCTCGAAAGATGAAGAACCGTCTCCCCCCCGGACGGTTTTGAATAGTGAGAGCGATACACGGGGAATTGCCTCCCTTTCCCCTTCGCATCTCCCCACTCCCAATGCTATCTAGATCATGTGCTAAGACAAAGGCTATATTTGACGGAGACGAGGTCGAAGTTGGTAAAAGATCTGGATACTAGCTCGCAGTTACAAAGAAAAAACGCAGATCGTGAGTGAGAAGGGGTTAAGAGGTTTTTTTATGAGTTGAGAGTCTGCAAAGGGTGGCAGGTCCAGAGAGCAAGTGAGTAGGCGAACAAGACCCCCTACTCTTAGAAATGTCAGTGAATATGTGACGAAAAACAACAGACAGGTGACTGCTTTGCATGTGTCGTAGAACTGGAAAAAAGGAAAGTGTTTAAGAGATGGGTTTGATATCCCAAATTTTCGAAAGCTGTCTAAATTAAGTATTCCGTTGTTAATAAATTGAAAAGTAGCATCTGCTTAGAATCACTGTGGGAATGGTTGGAAAAAGATGACGCCATGAAAGTGTGGAAATTTTCCAAAATTTCTGATGATTCGCTCGGAACATGCACGCGTCACTCTGAAAGTGAGCAATAACAATGGCTGCACGTGAAGTAGAAATTTAACGTTATTGGACTAAAAGAAGTCACATGATTTTTGGGGAAAAGCACGTGAGTAAGACCCTGATGGAGAGAGTAGGGATGTGTCGATATAACGACAAACAGAGACGCTCCGATCTCATTCAGATTACATCACTATTAGATTCAGATATTACAACATTACGTTATTAGATTATTAACATCCTTTTGAGATGTTGTTCTCAGATTTTTCGACCGTTATGTCTTAAAGTTTTATTACAAGCTGTACTTGAGTAACAACTTCAACTTATCGAAATTTTTATTACGTTGTCAAAACTTCAACTTAGTAAGTTCGCTCCGAGATCGAGTTGCAAGTCAACTATTTTTATTTGTTCACTAATGAGTTGTGGTACAAAGACGTTGTGATCGGATCTCATCAAACATTAATGAACTTTTGCGGCGAGAAATCGTTACGACGTTGGCGAAGCGCTGCACTTCCCGGAACGAACGGGAATAATGCTTAGGCGACAACCGCAGGGGGGCCTGGTTTCCAGCTACTGACAGCGGGGGCGAGGAAGGGCTCAATAAACGAGTTGGCGCTACGAAAGGCATTCCGATCTCCTACCACTACTTTAGACTGACTGTCCATCATCAACCAAGGTAATCACGAACTGACTGCGACCAGTATGAGCTGAAGTGGCCACGAGAAGATTTGTGTGACGAGCAAATAGTATTATCGGCCTTGCTCAGAACATTAGTAATTTTTTGTTAATCAGGGCTAAGAAGATGAGCAATAATTATAGTTATTGTTTCAATACAAATCGTATTAATGTAAATAGCTCGTACTACTAATTACCAGGAGATAACTCAAAGAGAGAGTGAATTTTTAGTGTATTATGTGGGATATTTATGATTTTGGGGGAGTGTGCACATTATAGTTAATAAGTAACATGTACTTGTTTTCAGTAAATAATTAAGTCAATTATATTTTGAATCTGCGATAAGGAACCCAAGTGTGTGTCCTTACTTACTAAAAATAACTCGAACCCATTTGAAGTATTTGAGAAGATAACGAGCTAGCTAGGACAACCGGATCGAGGTGAGTGTTTTCCATTACACCATCCACATGTTAATTACACCGTTTCATATATTTCGTAATAAATAACTATTTATTAATATATTTTTATAAATAATGTAAGAAACTTAATTAAAATTTTAACGAAAATAAAACACTTGTTAATAACTGCACTTGAGAACGGGCGAGACCTTTTTGGGGGCTGAGCTTGGAGAAAGGATGGCTGTGGACTAACAAGTTTCAGAGGAAGGGTCTACAATCGCTTCAGCCCGCGCGAAGACGTGACCCAAAGTTTAGAGCAGACAGCTTCGAGTATTTTAGGAAAAGGCTAGAGACAGTCTCGAAATATGATAGAAAATGGTCAAGAGTATTAAAAAATAAGTAATTGATAGGTGGTGACAAGTTAAAAGAAGATTTCCGAAGGGATTGCCTTTGTAAAAGAAAGGAAAAGAAGGATAGTCATAGAAGCCTTCGCTAGAAGGAGATTTCCAATAGCAGAGCTGTGGACCGACGTGACTTTTTAATTGTAAGAAGGGACATAGTAGAACGAAGGCTGTTCATTGTACCGGGTAACACGTGTTCATACAATACAAGACGAATGATACCGGAGAGAGAAAACACTTAGGGGAGGAAGGAGAAAGGATGAAGATGGACCGCCATGTCGCGTGGCAAGTGTGGAAACAATAAAAGACGAGTGACATTGGCCAGAATAATGGAGTGGGGAACGTCTGCGCAAAAGAAGTTTTGGGGTTCGAAATAGAAAGGTGTGAGTTAATTTCGACAGACGCGTTAAAAATAAAGTGTTGTTGTCAGAGAACAGGGGAATAAATATTTCCTTGTCAAAATTTGTTACAAACGAATGACCATTCGTTGTACCACAGGAGAGGATATGGGGGGACTTATGTTTCAACAAGCATAAGAGATGAAAATGAAGGCAGATTCTTGTAAGGCACGATTCAGATACACAAAACACATTTATTTTACTTAGACAAAATAAACATATATTTTCCTTAAAATTACACAAACAAAATTACGTAAATATTCTCCTGAGAAAGAAGTTTGAAATTGGTTGTTGTGGGCATGTGAGAATGTTAAATTCTACAGAGTTACATGGATAAATCATTATCATGAAACACAAACGTTTGTGAAAAGCCCCTTTAAAACCCTTTTACCAGTAGTTGAAGCAGAATTACTTAGTGGTTAATAAACAAGGTTGAAGCGTGACCGTAACTGGTCTACGCACAAAGAAAAGCCACACTAGAACTCAAGTTTTTGAGTCAAAACCCCCCGTAACAAACTTGAATCATATACAATAGTACCTGCAAAACATTTGATAATTACTGGTTAAATAATCATGAAATTTGATAGCAGGATTTAATAATACACAAGATTGAGCATGACCCTAATCTTGATGTTTACCTCGTTTACACTTAGTAGTATTGAAGCGCAATGTAGTCCCTTCACGGCCATGGTCGCAGTTATCCGTGGTCTTATGTGAAGAGAGAGTTGCTTCCTCGTAACAGCGTGAAGAGAAGATGCAGTGATAATGGCTGAAACTTAGTAATTTTGTATGAACAAACATGTTCAATGTCTTGGCGACTGGTTCACAGCACTATGCCATGAATTGTAATGATGCAGCAGTTGAGTAACTTTTTATAAGTCACTGTCCAAAAAATGTTCCGTATCATTGATACACTATGTTCAATGTCCGGACGACTATGAAGAGCAGACGCACACTGAACGTGACGACATGTCACCTACTTCGACGACTAAACTCCAGTGTCATTACGACGCTCTGAAGGAAGACTGCCATTGCGTATAGTGACGCTATTGTCACTGGATCTTCAGAGTATCATCGTGACCCTCTGAAGGAAGACTAGTGCTAGAGTATAGTGACGTTATGTCAATATAATGAAGACTGCGATGAATATAGTGACGCTATGTCACTATGTTGACTGAGCTTCAGAGTGTCATCGCGATCCTCTGAAGGAAGACTGGGCTTTGAGTGGCTTGAACACTGCTCTATATATAGTAGTTGCACAGAACGTCTGTATGGAGCACGTTCATGAATATGATATCGATCATAGTCATGGAACTTGCAATTCACACGGAGTTTGCAGTTTCCAATGAATGTTTATGCACAAAGAATGCTTATTCATTTACAGAGTAGTTATGCACTTGGAATAATTATGGAGTTTTCACAGAACACTAATATCTTAGAGTTCGTAGTACATGTAAATGTAAAGATAAATGCTTTACGAACGTTTGGTTCGTAACAAAATTAAATATTGCCTAATGGAAAGAAAGGGTTACGGATCTGTGAAATGTTAAGGACGTGTCCGGTATAGAAAAATACCAGGGTTCGGGGTAGAGTAGTGTTAGTATTAACAAACATCGCTATTGGTGACAATTAAAGATACGTCAATACAAGTTAAGCCAATCAGAGGCGAGTCACGGGAAAAGAAAATTGATAAGCCATTGGCTAGAGAGAACAAAATACGTCAAAGGAGGAGGAATTTATCTTCTTAATTTTGGGGCCACGAAGAAGGAACGTAGCTATTTAAACAAGGAGTAGTGACTCGCCAAGGCAGACAGTATTCAGATGACACACAGTGATATCAAAATCTTGTTAGCGTCGTCGTGTTCGGAGATTATTACATCAGACAATATCCGTTCTGATCATGATAATCTCAGAGAATTAGTATTATTCTGCTTGTCTCTTCATGATTATATCTGACTGATTACATCAGTCAGAGTGCTGGTACACGATACTAGATAAGATTCTGGTGATCGTTCTATTTAACATTATTTTTATTTGAGTAAGCAGTACCAGTTTGATCATTATGAGTATTCTGTTAGCCGGCGTACAACGAACTATTTTAACTTGAATTCAATGCAATCTTTCCAAATTGAATTACTTCGGTGCGATAATCATATATCTCGCTTAAAAGTATTCGTTACGTGTGTGATAAACTATTTGACATAGCGGTCAATGACACTGAACGGTACGAGAGCCATTAAGTCGTAACATATTCGCCAAATTGTGCTGAGGGACGGTATTGGTGAAGTCTCAAATTCCATGCGGAGATCGACTTGCTGTTGCAGCGAGCTTAAGAGGGACGGTCACTGGGGGCTGTTTTTGAATGGACGTGAGAGGAGGAAGGCAACGGCGAAGTCAATGAATGTACGTAATCCACGGTGTATTGTAATTGGAGGTCAAGCTGTCAATAACAACGTAGCTACATGAAATACCGAGTGCGATACATTGCTTGCGTCAGTAAAAATACCAATGAATCATGTTGAAGTGCGCGTGATATTTTCAAAGAATTTTGTGGTGCAGAAAATTTTTATTATTGTTCATGTTAAAATATAAAGATTCCAATGCAATTTATATCAATAACCTAAAAGACTCCAATGATGGTCACTAGTTTGAACAGACCGTGAACTGGCATTATATACCTAAAGTATACCTAAAGTCAATAGAGCAGATGTATTGTGTTTTCTTATGTAGCTATTAAGATTGTGTATTTTGGGGGATATTTTGAAATGGGAGTATATAAGTGTTGAATTTTGAAGAGAATGTTCTAATGGTAATATTTCAATTTCAATACGGTCCTTTATTTACAAAAAATATTATTTATGTACTAATGTGTGGCGAGGTTTTTTGCCTGTACGCCTTTAAAATGCCCCTTAAGTAAAGCCGAGGGCTGTGCATACAATGCCCTGGTATTCTCTCATTGTATGGATAGTTGCAGTTTTAATTTTGCCAATATTTTAACTTAAAATGATTGTAATTTTATTTATTTGTGATTTGTATCGTAATAGTATTTTAGCATCCTTTAGTGCTTCTTTAATATTGTTTAATTTAATTGTAAAATATCTTGTAAGTATACTGCAACTATCGTTTCAATGAGCACCGTTGGGAACCACGGGAAACCAACAGTCAGGACAAGAATATATACAATTGATATAAACATATTTACAAAAGATATTGAATTAGAGAATGAAATTATAAAGTAATATATACAAGTTTTGCCATAGAAATAAAGATTAAAATAAAATTCAATTATTTACAACAACATATAATTTACAACAACATATACAACAACATATAATTGACGTAATGCCATGGAATGTGTTTTCAACACGTCTCCACCTGAAACAAAAGAACAAGACGAAGCGGCAGAATCACAGTTCATTTGAATCAGTGGTTTCAGCGCATATTACTCTTTCTCTCATCTCCCTCACATAGCTTAGGAACTGACCCAGGGACTGCAATACAGATACTCTATTGTCCCTCATTATCGCAATGGCTAAATCTACGTTAATGTGATAATTTTGGAATGCAGCAACTTGGATAAAAACTCGTTTTTTATCTGTTTTCGGGCACGTTATTAAAATGTGAATCCAATTTTCATTTTGCTCGCCGCAAAGTGGGCAAATAGAGTTTCGATCCTCACTCAGTTCTCTTAATTTCCACCCTCCTAAGCGAAACCATCCGTAACCCGATCGTTCTTTTGATTTGAGACAGTCAATGTATTGTTTTCTGCCTCATTTCCCAACTACTAAGGTTTGCACGATAAGTGATCTCTTTTCCAATCTGTTAGTTTCTATTTCACGATTGTATAAGTCTTGGAGTTTTGTCTTAATATTTTTTAGATTGTTTAACGACGGACTATACTGAAATACACAATTAATTCCTGCTTTGTGAATTACATTTTTAATTTGGCTGTCCCATGTTCCTTCTGCATTACAGTGGTAAGACTGAGTTACAAGTGGGTTCCTGGTGCCTGCCCTTATCGAAAGCCAATATTTAATTGCTCTTAATTGGAGAGTTAGTTCAATAGGAAACAACCCAAAGTCCCATAAAATGCTTTGAGCAATGCCCGTTACCATTTTAAGATATTTCGTTTGAAGCGATTTTAAAATATAGTTATCCCCCGCGCCCCATATTTCCGCTCCGTACGCTATTCCCGGGATGAGTAGAGATTAAAACATTTTATCCATAAGTCTTGGTGCAATTTCAGGAATTGTGATTTTTGATTTTATTATTGTACCTGAAATGTATTTGCCTTTTCTCCGAGCTTTCTCCTTATGTCTCGTCCAATTTACGTTCATGCAGTTGGTTACTCTTGAATATATGTATTCTTTAACGTTTTCTAGCGTTTCTCGTTTATACGAAGAAATTTCATTCTTACTGTAGACCCACCCATTTTTAAATGTCATGGATTTTGTCTTATTAACGTTAACTTTTAGTTTGTTTCTTCGCAGAAAATTTCTAATTTATGTAAACTTCTTTGTAAACCTGCTTGTGTTTTTGATAATAAGATGAAGTGTGGTATATAAGTGTGGAATATAAGGGTAATATGAAGTGTAATTTATATGTTAATAAATAATTATGTCAAATTTATAAGTGTTGTGTTTCCTTTAACAAGGGTTATGTATAATTCGCAAAAATTAAATGGGTAAAACCCCGACCTTTCTTTTGTTTATCATTTTGTTCTGGGGCATCTTGAATATTTCAGCATAAGTTGACTAAGTGGGCTAGGTAAGTGGTACTGGTATTATCATTAGTAATTTTCTAGACTCATATTTAAAATTCCCATTATAATTGTCGCTTCAACGTGAGGCTCTCTCTCTCCAAGTGAAATATACAACACAACGTGTGAAATTGGGTTTAATTATAATTTGTTTTTGTGTGTGTTCATTTTAAAAAGTAAAAATTGAATGCGTAAAATGGCAGACCATCACAAAAACAAAAAATGGCAGCGTAAAATGGCAGAAATCACAAAACGTCTTGGGGGTCAGAAATGAGGGAACATAAATTAATGTCTGATCTTGAGGTTATTATGCAGCAAGTGCTTATTAAGATAAAAGGCGGAATTGGAACTGCAGTCGGAAAATTTTGAAATCTAGATTCAAATATGAGGGCGTTAAGGTCTTATGTCACGGTTTACATCAAAGATTTAAACTCAGACGAGAAAGAGCGAGAAATTAAATTTAATGCTAAGTTTTAAAATTGTGACGCTAAATTAGATCAGCATTTAGTGAGAGTCGAGAATCTAGTATCAAAGAAGGAGGTTAAATTTGAACAGATGAGGCTTAACAAGGATGAAAATTTTAAGCAAGTATTCGCGAAAGTTGATGAGCAAAAGAAAGAATATTCAGCAATCAAAATTTGGGATGTGAAAGAATGTGCAGAAAATTTAAACTCAAAATCGCGACAGAAGTAAAATCAGAATCGCCAGAGGCCACTGGAGTCGCAAAAGATATTTTGAAACCGGCGGAAAATTTCAAACTATTAACTAGTTAACTTGACGAACAAAAGAAAGATCATGTAGGAATTAAAATTCATGAAGTTAAAGATCAANACTAGTTAACTTGACGAACAAAAGAAAGATCATGTAGGAATTAAAATTCATGAAGTTAAAGATCAAGTGTTGAATAATGATGATACGAAGGAAAAAGTCGAAACACTTGACAATACCTTAATTGAGATTGAGCAAGTAGATGTTTTGAAATCAGAGGAAAACATGCAGAAACAAATAATATTTCTAATTTATGTAATTTATTTATCACGATGAAATAACGAATGTAAAAACGTGTTTAATTGAGAAACAAGTTGAGGATCAGGTATGAGTGGTTGATAAGGAGAAAGAGGAAAACGCTGGAAAGTTCGATGATGTACTAAGTGGGATAGAGCAGGTGGGGAAGGTAGACAGTGTGAAAGACGCAATCAGTAGCATCGTAATTATCAAAGAAATTACTCAGCAAAGGGCTAGTAGTTTGTGGCAAAATTACTGAGAGAACACGGAAAAATTATGGCATTGGGGCGAAGTGCGTAATGTAGTGTTCGAAACAGCCGGAACGCGAGTCAACGTTACGTAAGTTTGAAAGAAGCGGGTGAGGAAGAGAGTAACCATACCGATAGAAGACGGCGTAGACGGCTCGAGCTGGGGGGGGGCATAGGTGGCTGGTGGATCCCGGGGGTGCGAGAGGCGCAGTTCATCGTGACCAAGTGTCGGAGAAGCAGAGGGGAGAGGTGAGTAGGCAGAGCCGTGTGACCACCGGGACCCGGAGGAGTGAAAGGGACGGGTCGTAGTGACAGAGTCCAGGAAAGTGAGGGGGTAGTAGAAGGTCGTAGGAGAGCGCCATAGGCGACAAAGGCGCAGAGATCGCCATGCCTGTTCACGTGGATTTGGGACTGACCGGATGGAATAAATATATTCCAAACAAATTAGCAATTAGTAATTAGAATCAAGTGAGTATGAGTAAAGAAAATTAGGAGGGCCGTTCAGGGACGGAGGCAGCAAAAGAAAAAAACAATGGAAGGCTGTCACGTCCGTTCGTGAGGTGGTGCGAAATGGAGTGAGAAAATGAACCTCATGCGAATTAATTATTAATTGATTGAGGGTAACGAGTAGAGAACTAGGAGGGTGAGAGAGCACCGGGGGCGGCGTGCGATAACGGACGGCCGTCACGCTGGTTCACGTGTTTTTGGGGCGCACCGGATGGAATAAATAAAATTCCATGCAATTAAATTAGATAGGGGGAGGAGAAGTAAGCCATGGTGACAACCACTGAGCCTGGAATGATAAACTATCGGAGAACGTTACGTTTGTTTCCGCGGATAAAGCAAATAAAATGAGTCAATGAAACTCAAGCCATTAATCAAGAAAGAGGGACCAAATATCTACGAAATGACAAGAAAATAATGACGTAATGATAATAAAATGAAGAGTACATAGGGTTAATCAAAGCAGAGAGGGAAGTGACAAAAAGATGTGTCGCGATATAAATAGTGAAGCAATATACTCCATTAATATGTGTTAATTAGAATTAATGTTTTCAGTAAGACGAGAAGGCGAATAAGCCGTTGCAAATAAGTAAATGCTATGAAAACAAGATATAAGATGTGTTATATAAGTTTTGTTTGGGGTATATTTAGCTCTTATCAACTACTAATTATTTGCGGGCATCAATTTTGACATGTTCAATGATTGAAAAAATAATGTGACTAAGATACCATGTTGGTGAGGGTTGTTATGACGATTATAAATCGAATTACTAGTAAAAGTAGTATACCAAAAAGAGGAATGACGACGGAGACATTGTAAGCAACAATGGACAGAAAACGACCAAGGACGTAGTAGAGAAAGAGCGAGAAGAATGGAATTGGTGTTCACCGAGTGTAGCAATGAGGATGAATGATAGTAGGGGGAGCGAGAGGAGAGACGGGTGAAATTCGTTCCGAGAAGTCACGCGGCATCAATGGACTTTGCAGACGGTGGGATAGAAGCGTCGGTACTGAAAAAATCTAAAACGAGTTAATGTTGTGAGGAGCCAAGTGTGTCGTTAAGGGGTCCTAAATTATTGAAATAAAAAGGGGGAAGATACATTGTAAATATTTTGATTGTCGTAGGAATGAGTTTTTGTAAATTTTATCTAAAAGTCTAAATTATGAAGTAATATTATTAGAAGATGAAGAAGTAAGCGTTCTGGCAATTCAATGTCAAAAGTTGAAGCTATTTTTAGAGCAAGGGAATGAGTTGTACTGTAATTCAGGACGGGTAATGAAGCCAAGATATTGTGAGAAAATCCCAAAGAAAAGAGAGATATTGTTTAAGAGAGAAGTAACGAGAAGAAAAATTTTAAGGGTCATATTATTGAGAACAATGATAATTGTAATCAGAGCACAGTAAAGTGGACTGTGAATTATATTAGAACAATCTAATGAGTCTGCTCTATATATCCTATTTGTAGATTAGCATAAAGCATTTTATTCTGTCGCACGTGATAAGGTATGGAAAGAATTGTAGTTAAGATGTCTACACAGTAAGAATATCAACCAGGTCAAAGGATTTAACAATTTTAACTGTAGTGTTCTACACAATGATCAACTGTCTGAAGTTTTCGCTACCTCAACGGGGGTAAGGCAAGCATGCCTCCTCTCGCCCCTTTTTATACTAGTGTAAGAGTATTGAAAAGAACGATGCAGGGGGAAGACGAGGGATTCAGTGCAAAGTGAACCAACATCTCGAAGAACTAGTGTAAGCAGATGGCATATGCTTACTACCTTATAAGTACTCTCATATACTGGCAAAATGAAATGACCTTAGTAGAGAATCCAGAAAAATGGGACTTCAGATAAACTGCTCCAAAACTGAAGAAATTTGGCTGAACTGTAATTCGCAAAGGGCAATTACCATGGAAGGAAACGTTCTATAGAATGTGTCCAACTTTTGTTATCTGGGAAGTATATTTCAGAGCATGGAGGAGCCTCCCTAGATGTTTGCCCAAGCATTCGGAAAACAAGGGGCACATTTTCAAAACTAAGGAAAACTTGGCTATCCAACAACTTAAGCTTAAGTACAATGATCAAAATAATTAATGTTTGAGTCAAATCTATCCTTCTGTATGGTTGTGAAAGTTGGTTGGTCACTACCGAAATAGAAAGGGAGCTTCAAAATTCCATAAATAGATTTCTAAGATACATGTTAAAAAATATTGTGGCTAAGCTTTATTTCCGAGAACTATCTCTGAAAAAACAGGACAAATGGATATCAATAAAGAAATCTGCAAGCATAAATTTGGTAGGATTGGACACTCACTTAGAAAAGATGATGAGGATCTATCGAAACGTTCCTTGATGTGGAAACGTCATGGGTCCAAAAAACGAGGACACCCAAAGATAAACTGGAGAAGATCCATCTTGAAAAACTGGCAAAAGCTGGAATGAGATGCGAGTGATCGCAATGGATAGGGGAAGATGGAGAAATTTTGCGGACAATCTATGCTCCAAATAGAAGACAATGGACATTATTATAATAATTCCCTTACCCGATAGTCTGGTACTAAACGCAGTATTTCATCATTAATCCATCCGTTTCTACTACAACATACTGAGAACAATGAAACCGTTTGGATATTGCTAACAAGAAATTCTGGGAACCTTGAACACTGCACACCCAATGTCTTAATTCAAGGTTTCAGTAAAAATTCTTCTTGGAATTTGCATAAACCAAAGACTAATTTCAATCTTCTGCAATATGACAAGAAAAACACTCGAGCTGCTTTGTTGAGGGTATACTTCCACCTAATCCTCAACAAACATCGGATATATATTCCCGAGTTTACTGACGGGTCGAAGCAGTTCGGTGGTGTTGGCTGCTTCGTGGTGTTCCCCCGTAAGACCTGTGGCTAATGTCTTGACCTGTGGCTAATATCTTAAATTCAACAATTTTTTGCAAATAAAATAATACGCCAAGAGCAAGAAGAATTATGAAGTTGTTTAATTTTTTTGATCGCACCAAGAAAATAATATTTAAATAATATGTAAACAAAGTCAAAATTATATTTTTTCGAAAAGGTCTACCTTCCGTAAAATGTTTTAAGTAAAGGAGATATATTATTTCTATAAGAACAATTTGGCTTGAATTGAAATGCTATTTGGTTGATATTTATAGAGTTAAAAGGAAAATACGAAGATTCTGCCAAATATCCCCTTTTCCATATTTCTCGAAAAGTAGATAAATTTTAAATATCAAGGTAGGGTAAAGTTAACAAATAAATGTGGTTTCAAAATTTAATTTCATGTAAAATTAATCGAAAATATAATTATAAAACATACCATTTTTGTCATTTCCGTTATATTTTTGTGAGAAAAAACATATATCATGATGTTCAGACATTTTTTGATGTAACATTATTAAGACAAGTGAGTCATTTCTGAACTCTTTGTGCAAAAGTGACATGAGCATCTGTGAACAACGATGCATCATTTATCGATTATTCTGGCGGCGCTTCCCGCCAGACGTTATGCAACCGTCAAGACGTCCTGCTACGCGATTGGAGCGTCAACTCGCGCTACAGCGCGAGTCTATGCACAGCCAGCCAGACAATGTGCTGGCACCGCTCTCTTCACTCTCTCGCCCGCTGCATTCGAGAGAAATCGGACAAGTCTCTGGCCCACTGCTCTCCAGAGAAGTTTGACAGCCACTCGCCCGCTGCATCCGCCAGACGTCGAACGATCACCACTCGCACTCGGGTGGCAGAGGAGTCACCACTCACTCTCAGGTGCTACAGCAGTCACACTCGCTCTCTGGACTCGCGTCAGCACACTCACTCTCTGGACGGGCATTTATCCACTCGCCCTCTGGACGGACTTGCAGCATGCCACTCATCGCCAGGCATTTTATCGCACCAATCATTTACATCGCCGGAGGGGCACATTCGTCTCGCCAGGCTCCCTCTCTGGTCACTCATCACGCCATCAACGCATCATCCCGGCGAGCTACGCAACATGGCTCACTCGCCGCCATTCATCACTTGCGTCGCTAGCAGGCTCTCGTTCGCGGTCACTTCACCCGAGCAGCTGTCATAGAACTGCCACGCCATCTACGCATCTCATCACCGGAGGGGCACATTCGTCTCGCAAGGTTCCCTCTCTGGTCACTCATCACGCCAGCAACGCATCATTTGCCTCGCCAATAGGCACTCGCTCGAGGTCACCTCACCCGAGCAGTCGGCAGACGGACAGTCACAGTCAAACAGTTCGCACGCCACTCGTCAGCAGTCAACACTAGACTCACTGTCAACGCATCTAATCATCACGGCGAGCTATGCAACATGGCTCACTCGCCGCCATTCTCACTAACTGCACCATGTCGGCTCGTTGCGAGGAGCATTCAAGTACAGGATATTCATTTGCCCGCTCTCTTCGCTCTCCAACTTGACTTCAACATCATCTCAGCTGGCTCTCCGGGATCATCACATCTCATCACATTCTATCTTCGAAAATCAGTATTCAATTATTCTTCATTACTTTCATAGTATGTTTAATTAAATTGTTATTTGTTGGCAATCACTACTCATCTTACACCTTCTTCCTTTCATCATTCATTACTATAATAACAGTTGGCTCTTCGAGCCCAATGTGTAGATAAAGCTTGTAAATTGTCTGCACATCCCTTCATGAATAGCGACAAATTTGTCTATACATTTTCGGTTCTCTGAGCCGGATATCAATGTGCAGCAATTTTTTCTGTGGGGCAAAATTGTTTGCACACATGGCGAATAATATTTCAAAATAGTGGGTGCCCCAATGAAGCAACTTTTATCTAGGAACGATATAGATAATTTTTTTGGTATTTGAAAATGAAGTGAAAATTCTAGGGCGCGTAGAAAATTCGTTCCCCAATTGTTTTCAAGACATTCAAAGATCCCTCAACCAAATTTACACGACGCCGACAAGTGTCTCATAGTTTATGCCAGTCAGTGACAAGGACAGTTTTATGTATATTAGATTTTTACATCCCTTCGTCCCGTAGTAAAAAGCTCACGCCTCGAAGGTAGGACCATACACAGTACGAAAGATCAAAACGCCAGCATTTGAAATCGAAAAAGAATATTATGGTCGTACAGTTTACGCTCATCACAAGAATCTCATATAACAAATTTGAATTACTCTCTTTTGGACAAATCAAATCCTGGTAGCTCAATTGCTCCAGCCATGAAAATTTACAGTGAATAAACTAGAGAGTTCTGATGATCAAAGTTCATCTTCTCCGATTTAATTTTTTAAATAAGCCGTACGTTTGTTGCACTGTACTTCTCGCAGTCAAACAACACGAGATCACTGGGCGCAGACAGCTCTTTATTACGCTTGTGATGTGCCATCTTTCCAAAAGGTCATAGTAGTACACCAGTACGCCCGTCCTACAACCAGGTCATTCATGAAAGTCGTCTACCCCCACGCAGTCGCCCCGTTCAACTAAAGAGGCCAATAACCTTCCAAAAAATCAGCAGGATGATGACGCCGTAATTGGTTGGCGTAATGAGAGTTCATAGGTATTTCACTTCAGCCAGTGAATTAAATTTTCACGGCCGAGTAGTTAATTACGATTTCACACAAACTGGCACCCGTATCAATGATCGGACATTGCTCGCAATAATTCGGTAGCCGGAACTAATTAACTGTTCAAACTGTTGAAGTTACTATTGACACTCGAACTCCGAGTAAAACTTCAATGTTAAAGATCTCCAAAAGGCATAATGATATGCTCGTAATCTCGTAATAGTAGTGATAGTGAAAATTATCGAAATGATCATGTAGAAAATCTCTGAGTGAGGATGAAATTCTCGAAGTGATGATCCTCGTAATTAAGATCTCGTATCATCTCCGCTTGTCGTTAAATAGTAAAATCCCCACTGTTACCACGAAGCTTGAGATAACACTCCTCCCTCCGAGGCGTCATGTGACCTTTCTTATCCAATCAAGCTTAAATCTTACTCGACGTAGTCGCGATAATTGGCGGCTTTCGATGTGACGTTTTGTTGTCTACAAGCCAATCGTCAGGCTAGAGTTTTGTAATTTTCCATAGTCCCGGAATCACGTTCTTCCACCAATATCCCTTCGGTGATATTAGCCAGACTAAGATCCTCATCTGTTATCGAGGCGACGTTTAATTTTGACAGCCTTTTGAATTTAGTGTGTCCGACCCATATCTTTGGCACTTCTATATTCTAGGTCCTACGACGATTCCTACGAAGTCTGCTTGCCCTTCGTCGCTTCTGCTCTTCGTCACTCATTTCTATTTACGTTTCGTGGGTCTCGTGGCGTCGCTAACCCAACCTTACTTTCTCCCACCGCCTATAAACCTCCATCGTTTATCAGCTCGCCACAACGGGCTTCACAAAAGACCTCTACCCCTCGTCTGGTAACTTTCCATGTTTTTCTCTATAACCGCACACATGCGCCCGAATCTGTCATATATACTGGCCCGAACGTCTTTCCGAAATCTCAAGTGATCTTCTATCTTTCTTAGTTTAGATGTTAACGATGCTTCTGGCCATTTATTTAATTTCCTTTTAGTCCTCCAGCCTCGCAAAAATAACGCGTCGCACACTGGCCCGCTTAACTAGACATGTCTATGGCTTTCCCTACAAACAAGGAAAAATCCTCGACCCTCCGAAGCGGTCTCGTCTCCCCCTGCCACTAACGTCCTTCGCAACAGGTCGCGCGGCATGTTCCGCTCGATCTCCAAACATTTATTATTTTCCAATAATTTAGAAAAAATCGATTAAAAGGGAGAAATTATTAAAATGAGTACAAACAAAATTACAGCGAAAACCGATTTAAGTAGAACATAGAACCCAGGGAGAAAAGAAATTCAAACTTAGCGCCAGGTGGAGCGCGTTCTTTCCTGCGCGTATAGAAAAGATTTTCAGGAGTTGAACATCAATATGAACACACCCTTTGGGAGTTGGTCGCGCGTACCTTTTTGTGAGCACTCGATTGGCTATTGTCTTAGCACATGATCTACATTGCATTGGGAGTGGGGAGACGAGAGGAGAAAGGGCGGCAGTTTGCCGTGTATCGTTCTCACTACAATCAAGACCGTCCGGGGTTGATGGTTCTCATTACAATCAAGACCGTCCGGGGTTGATGGTTCTCACTCTATTGAGCCTTTCGCAACGTGTAATCGTCCGAGATTGGCGTAGTTGATCGCAATCGTAGTAAGTTCTCCTAAGCAGATCGGGAGTACGTGAAAAAGATATTTTTTCGAGTACGTATTTCTTTCTATCACGTATAAAGCACTCCAAGTGAAGCACCGAATGTCCCGATGTATAACGCAAAAGTTAAATCGCGACGTGAGTTAAAAGCATAAATACACTGGTGAATACGAGAATTCGCCGCGGGATAGAAGCCGTCAACAGTAGGACCGTACGGTGGGTAGTCGCGCCAACGAACAGCAAAGACAGGCGGCGTGATTAAGGTCGCAGCCCGGCAAAGAAAGGGACGAGCGGTACGAGGCGATCAGCTGCAAATACGACGAAGTCGTATATTACGGAGGAGGCTGTAGGACGAACGAGCTGTTTCTACACACGATTTCGATGAAGATCTTTGGGTTGTGAGTATGTCTCTGTGAGACGAAATATAATGGATGTGGCATCAAATGATAGGGACTTGCAATATTTGTAATTCGATGAGGTTCAAGTATCTGTTCGAAGAGAACGGCCCATCGAAATAAAGAACTTCCTGGTGTATTTGTTTTATAGAAGAGAGGATAACTTCCAGAATTACTAAAGATGAACTGTTTTTTTT
>NNCF01126602.1:199307-280437 GCA_002313205.1 Laupala kohalensis | reverse complement strand
CCTATCACTAAATCCTATAATTCATTTCGGTTCGAATTATTTAGTAAGTGAGGACACAGATTTGAGTTTCTTGTCAAAAAAGGATGCTGATTCTTACTATATTGGCTTCATTATTTATTTAACAATAAGTACACATTAATCATAAACTTCGGCATACACATTCTCCAAAAATCACAAATATCCCCCATAATACAATTAAAATTTACTCTCATTTTGCGTTAGTTCCTGGTAAGTAATTGTACTAGCCATTTTCATTAACATTCCATAACTTTTGAGAAGATCCATAATTACTGCTCATCTTCTTAGCCCATATTCACCTGAAATTGATAAAGTTCTGAGCAATGGCGGTAAGAATTCTTGATCGTCACACAAATCATCTTGCAGCCACTAAACACTGGACGCAGGCAGCTCGTGATTATCTTAATTGATGATGGACAGTCAGTCAAAAGTTGTGGTAGGAGATCGAGGTGCCTTTCGTAGTGCCAACTCGTTCATAGAGCTCTTTCTCGTAACAGCTATCGGTTCATTCATAGCTGGAGACAATACCCCTGTGCGGTCGTCGCCTCAATATTGTACTTGTTCTTTCCCGGATATGCAGCGCCGCGACGTCGTAACAATTCCTCGCAAAAGTTCATTGGTGTGTCGCTTCACCGAGAGAATCGCGTCATTACGACCGAATGTTTGCTTATTAACATTCGAACCGGTTAGCGCTAGTGTCGATCGACGAGATCCGATCACAAAGTCTGAATAAGTACACATTAATCATAAACTACAGCATACACACTCCTCGCAACTCATTAACGAACAAATAGAAGATAGTTGATTTTCAACCCGACCTCGGAGCAAACTTCCTAAGTTGAATTTTTGTTAACGTGATCCGAGAATTCCCCACTCTGACAACCCGATACAACAGTCACGCTCCTCCTAAAAACTCGTGTGATTTTCTAGTACAATTGAATTTTTTCTACCTCCACGTGGAGTCTTTACGATTGGTAATTTTTAGAGTGACGTTTTACTCGCGTGCCAATCACCCAGTTAAATTTCTGTATTTTTCCTATCCTTCAAGGTTTTGTTCTCCTTCAATAAAATCCCTTCGATGACCTTAACCAGAAACCCCCTTCGTCCATTATCGTCTCAACTTTTAATTCTGACAGTTATTGAATTTGACAGTTATTGTTATAGAAATGTTAAACCCATTTCTCCAACGCTTCCTTGTTTCCAGTCCTACGACTGCTCTACGCAGTCGTTCGCATATGTCGTTCGCTCATTCCTATTGATATTCCATTTTTTATACCGTTTGCAATTAACTTAAGTAATCGGAGTAGTCATATTATTCATTGTGTGGCAGGAAGTACTGAAATTCTTTCATAAGTTCACAAGAATGGAGTATATATAGAATACAATTGAAATACTAAATTTAGTTTTGTGAAATGTTGCACGTGGGCATGACACTCATTATCAGTTTAGGAAGTTTTGACAATAGTACGTAATTCCACATAATTTGTAAGTATAAAATTATAATAAATATATAAATATTTAATGGTTATGTGACTAGCCACGTTGGTGTGATGGAAGAATAAGTTATTAAATAAAAGACATAATGGATGTTAGAACTTGCTGGACCATTTGTGTTACAGAGTTTGTGAAGAGATTTTCGCTTATACTGATACTTAATAAATAATACTACTGATTAGTTTCCTTACCGTTCCTGTCGGGACCATGCTCGGTTTTCATCACGACAACTTTTAATACATAAAATATTTTTGTTCACTCAATATTAAATAGAAATTAGTTACGAATGTTTAGCCGATAAGCGTCCGAAAACGAAAGTGGCCTAGCCAAGTTTATCACAATAACAGGTTTACAGACAAAATCACTCAGCATTCGGACAAAACAGAGCAAGCTGAGAAAGTAGAGCAATCTACTCCCTACGGGTGATAATCGACGACAGTAATTATTGATGACGGTTATTGATGATGATGACGATTATTGATGATGAAACTACTGGATACTGTTCCTTCTTGGCTACAAATGTCGATAACAAAGTTACAGGAAGTGATTTTCTTTAAAGACAGCTCATATCCTGACATACTCAGCTTCCAATTATTTAATAATAAGATCGATTTTAGACCCTCTTCAAATATAAAACGACTTGTGGCCTTAATATCCTTCATAAGTAATTACATTAAAGTTAATCAGTTAATGATCTCTATTAAAACTGAACTGTGCTCAAGAGCTACGCTACTTACGGTCGTGAACTAGCAAAAAAATTAATTATTAAAGTTAAATAAGATTTATTATATAAAAGGATCCAATATAATCATAAGAATTAAGTACACGAGAAAAATGAAAAGTATTTCTGTCATGCTTAATATTCCTAATAATGGTAAAGAACTGTTATAGGAAAGAGTAATAATTAGGAAACTTACAATACACCTCTTAACAATGCCCTCTGACATGGTGGAAAGCCGCAATCCTTGTAATGAATCACTCGAAAGCAGAACAGAAAAAAATTTGTTCATCAAACGCAAACAAGAGAAGAAATGTTCTGAAGATTTTATTCACCAGGAATCACTTGCTTCTCCGCATGCTGTCCGTAATGTAGAACCTGTGGAAAAATTGCTTCATTTAATTGGGTTCGATTAGAATTCGTGAATTTCGGGAAAACAATATGGGGCAATAATAATATCCTAGTGTCCATGAACTTGTAGAATCAACGAGAAAATACTAAAAGGTTTTTAAAGGAAAAAGAGATAGGTAAAAAAATGGAACCATACCCTATTTTCATACGCAAACCACGAAATAATTATTCTTATTTCGTATCCCAATGGGTAGACAATGAACAAACAACATTGAAATCACAAAGTAAATATGAGATCACAAAGAAACTATGGGTAACATCCTTCAAAATACATTTGGTTTTCTCGACTTTTGAAATTTAGGACACGAATTTAAAATATAAGCTCAATAATATTAAAATGATTAATACTTTATTGTCAAAAAGGCAGTTGCAAACTGCTTGTGACCACGTGGGGAATAATGGACTAAGTTACTCTCCGGAAACAAGGGACCATCCCATCAATTCCGATCAAGGGTCCAAGGGTAGTGGTGGATTCAATATTTGTAAAATAAATTACAGTGAAAATTCGAGATTAATAATAACAAAATTATTATATGACAATAGTCAATTTTCCGACTTCGGAAAACCCGCCACTACCCGGAGGAAAACGGAGAAAAGTCCGGGGGTTATCTGAGTGAATGGTCAATTGTCTGAAAGAACTCCTTGCATCTTTGACATTGTCTTAATCGTAGAAGCTCATCTCGGCAAAATTTACAAAATTTAAATTCTTTAATTAGATACGTACCATATAAACTGTCCTTTAAACGCTCTAGGAGGAGTAGACAAACCCGATCTCCATTTCGGCGAATTCTGTAAAGTAAAAATCAATGCATTAGTTTTGGGTATAGACTTCACTATTAGATGATTCATGTAACGAAGAAGTAGTGGAAGCCATACCAATTTATACCTCTAACTATTTCTTATATTTCAACTTCATATGTTAATTTTTGCACCACAGTAAGTGGCCTTCCAGTGTAGCTATGAAACATTTACCGAATAATATAAATATAATAATTACCGAATGTTACGTCATAAGTGTAAGGCCTAAAAGACACAAATAATTGCTGCTGTATAAGAAAAGAATTACGCCGGTAATGCATGTGGTACGTAGTTTGCGTGAAATACAAATTGAAAAACTGTGAAAATCGGAAAGTAGCATAGGACACATTATACCAGGGATCGGGAACCTTTTTTGGCCGCGGGTCAAAATCAACCAAAATATGAGTATTAAAGAGACGTTTGGGTCAGATATTTTTTCGTATTAAAACAGTCTTTTAGTAAATAATAAGATATTTTATTAAGAAAATAATTTCAAACATAGTTGAATGAACTTTATTTATAAACGTTCTCTTCGATATCAATGACTCCCCTGATGTTGAACTTGTGACGTCAATATAGTCAAGTCTGGTTTATAGTCAGTCGTTTTAAGACGAATATAAGCATCTGAATTTTCGGTAGTTAACCTGTTCTTGCTTAATATAAATTTCATTTGTGAAAATATTTGCTCAATTTATAATTTATTTTTATGTATTATACTTTATTTTCGGAACTAAAGTGTGTCACTTGAAATTATCAAATGGGTCACTCTGTGACCCTCGGATAACAGGTTGCCTACCCCTGCATTATGCAATAGGTGGAATAAGGCATCTGAGTAGCTAGTAATTGAGGACGTAAACAAACGGACATGTGTGATACACGTGTCGCAACAGAGAAAAATTGCATTAGTAAACTTAGGCCATAGATGACCAAATGTTTGCTGACAGCAAATTGCTAATACTGTGGGTTTGAGGAGACGTGTGGTTCACGTGACACCTTGTAGAAAAACTGCACATATTTGATTGAATTTGCCAAATTGTAGGATATATATAACAAAAAGTATACAGAGAGACGAATATACAGGTAATTAGCAGCAAGAATAAATTGAAATAGAAACTTAAGGTATGTGAACAGCGGATTACAAACAGCAATCACACATGGATGTAAGATAAAAGATACATGTGCAACATGACATAATGGGATCAAATAACATTATGCGACGGGGAGTCGGGTACGCACTGCGGGAAAACCGTTGCACCACGCAGAAGGCAACAGGTCAGAGTTCAGGGAATGCAGACACGTGGAGTATGTGTAAAAGCAAGGCGGGTGAGGCGTCTCTGGGTGCTACTGACTTGCCGAAAGAGTTGGAAGGAAGTGCTGAGATAAGTGATCGAGGAAATGAGGATGGTGCATTAGGAGTGAGGAGTCCCAGAGGCAGTAAGTGTTTCAATTTACATAAGAAGAATATAAAGTCATCATCAATTGACAAGCTACGTAAGATAACTAGTGGAGTGACAATGCAGATACGCGAAAGGGTGAATCGCATGAGAGATTTATTAACGGAAGAGGAGGAAAAAATAAATAAGTTACGAGAAGAGATGACGACAGAATGGGAAAATATGGAAATAAACCTGAAACTTGATTTAGAGAATCTCATAAATCTTATGTTACATAAATTCGAGAATGTTGGGGCACACGAAAGTAATTGAGGATAAGATTGGGCAAATAGAAGAAAGGTCATTGAGCGGGAAAATCAAATAGATTTGACGGAGGAATTGATAAATGTCATAGACAACAGGTTCAATATGATTCAGGGCAATATAGATCAGAAACTGTCAGTACTCAGAGGGGAGGTAGTTAAGGAGAGACAAAGTAATGACTTACGGGATGTGGAAAATATTATTAATAGAGGAGTAAAGGTTATGACAGAGGAGTTAATAAGAAGAATAGAGGATGGCTACGAGGAAATGCAGAGTATAATGGAGCAATCAAAATATACAGACGATTTGAGGGGTCTCGAAAAAGTGACGCTGCAATGTGAGGAAACACGCTCAAGTGAAAGGGAAGAAGGAAAAGAAGGGAACTATCCGAGAAACACTGATTGTAACACGGAACGGAACAGAGGAGCGAGCATTGAGTGATATAGTCAAAGAAAAACGAAGAAAGATTCGCATCGATGCAATGAGGGTGACACGCCATAATGATCTGTTACTAATATTGCCATCGAAATCAGAAAAGGACAAGTTTGAACATATCATTAGTGGAGCAAACAATATAGAGTTAAGGAAGACAATGAAGAGGAAACCTCGGATGCAAGTATTTAGCATTGAAAAGGGACAGGCTGAAAAGGAGATGATACATGAGATAGCGCGGCAAATTTTTGAGAATGAGGAAGGTAGGAATATTTTGAGAAACGCGACCAGAATACTATAAAAGGAGAAAATAAAAAATGGGTTGTGTGAAAATTGGGTGATGGAAATGGAACCTAGGAATTGCACAATGCTTCTAAATCAATAGGGAATCTACAAACATCATAGATGTTATTTCATACAAGAAGATAACGAACCGCTTCGCCGCTACTGGTCCTTCGATACGGGCACATGGCAAGTTTTTGCAGCGAAAAGACAAAGATGTGTGGCCACTGTGCGCTGGCAGGGCACTTGTGTAACAACTGTAACGAGAAAAATGTTGGAAGTGAGTGTGAAAATTGTAAGCGGAAAAAATTACGGTGTGATCACGAGGTAACAAGTAGAGAATGTTCTGAGCACAAGTGAGCGCGGCGTGAGTTGAAAGAAACAATCCATTATGGCGTATAAGATCCATCAACAGAATATATATCATAACAAGACAGCATCAAGAGAGATGGGGTACTATCTACGACGTAATAATATAGATATAGCATCTCTTCAAGAATGTTATATCAGAAATGGGAAGCTATGTCATTTGCCTGTTGGAGCGCGATTGATAGCACTCGAAAGGCCAATATAGTCATGAATAATGAAGTCAATGTTGTGCAAATTCAAACATACACAACATCGCACTACCAAACAATACTTCTCGAGCAAACAAGAAAGGAATTAATTTTGGTCAATATGTACTGCCAATTTAAGGATGATATTCGACCTAGCATAAAAAATAGGAAGACATAATTACTGAGAAAAGACCATATTAATCTGCTTAGATGAAAATACGCGTTCGCGCATGTCGAGATCGGATAACAAATAAAAGAGGAAAATCTATGGATGCATTTCTCATAAGCCAAGGAATGATTTTATTAAATACATACGGGGAGAAAACATATCTGGGGACACAAGGAAACTTTATTATAAACCTCACTATTACGAATAAACGGAGGTAGCATACCATTTCTGACTGGGTGGTTAAGGATGCGGTGGAAAGTGATCATGGGGGAATTCAGATAACAATACAGATGGGACAAACAAATGGAAACGAGATGCAAAAGAAAAAGAAATTCAGAATTGATTGGAGGAAGATGGAGAAAAGGCGGGAAAATTTAACAGAAGAAATTATGAGGTCGGAGGGAAATGAAGATATACAGGATTAAATAAAAAGAATGTAACCGACACTATTGCGAGAATGTCGAGAATGCAGTGTGCAGACAGGGAGGAAGAGAGGTAGGATATGGTGGACGCAGGAGTTGTCGTGGATGAAAAAAGAAAATAACGCACTTCGGCGAAAACTGGGACAAGCTCGTCAGAAACGAAGAGGAGACGAAGATGACATTAAAAGGGAATATGACGACAAACACAGTGAGTGTAAGAGAGCTGTGCGGATTGCAAAGTGAGACAGTTGGGAGGCATATGTGTCACGTACAATGGAGAATAACTGTTACGTCGTATGAGATTGCTGCGGAAAAATTGAAAAGGAAGGAAATAAGGAGTAGTATGGTTGTAAATAGCAAAGAAATGTGAACATAGGAGGAACTGAGCGGACATATATAGGATGGGATATATGAAAAAGGAAGAACGAAGGAAGAGGAACAAAATTATGAAAATAATACTTTCCAAGGTGATGACGTGAAGCGGAAGATGACTGTGGAGGAAATGAAGGAAATAATAAAGACTATGCGAAAAAGAAAGTCACCTAGTTACGATGAGATAACACATGAGATGTTACAGGAAACGGTAGAGTTGTATGCGACTAAACTTCTGAATATCTACAATGTTTGCATAGAATATGGCTACTTTCCACGGATGTGGAAAATAGTAGAAGTAAGATTATTAGTAAAGTACATTAATAGGGATCCAGGTTTACTGAGCTCCTATAGGTAATATAGTGGGTTCCAACCTTCGGCAAGGTGTTGGATAAGTGGATAATGCAGCGGATAGAGGAGTATTTGGAAAAGGATCAGAAATTAAAAAATAGGCAGTACGCATTTCGAAAGGGTAGATCCATTATATATGCCGTGGCGCAGTTACTGAATGATATATCGGAGCGATCGGGGAAGTATATAATGTGCATCTTTCTTGACTTCCGAGGTGGGTTTGACAATGCAGGGTGTGGAATAATATTAACAACTTTGCAGCAAATGGGATTACCCCGCCTTCTATGAAAGTGGCTACGTTCCTATTTGCCAGATGTACATACAAATAGGAAATGCAAAGATCTTGCAAACTGCATGGAAGGGGTGTCCCCAGGCGACGGCGAGAGGACCCACATTGTGGAATATTTTAATGAACAACATATTACAATACCTACATAGGATTGGAACGAAATGCATCGCATACGCTGATGATTTAGTAATAGAAGTGGAAGGAGATATCTGCAGAGAGTTAGAAGGACGGTGTCGAGTATTGCTGAGTGGTTTGGAGAGGAAATATACAGATCTGGAGTTAGGTTTCTCTCCGGAAAAAAACTCGGGTAAAGTGGATAGGATTAACTTCACGAAATGGACGTAACCCGACTTTACAGTTATATGGACAGCGCATTAAAATAGTGCGACAAATGAAATATTTAGGAATAATTATTGGTGATAAATTGACATTCGATGCGCACATACAATATGCCTTTGATAAATCACGCCGTCTCCACCATAACCTTGTGAGAATAGGACTAAGCAATTACAGTATTGGGAACAGAGAGGTATTACATCTCTATAGGGAAGCAATACATTCGAAGTTGCTTTATGGCGTAAGAGTGTGAGGACATCGGATTGTATTGTGTAAGGTTGTAAAAAAATTAAACCAACTACAACGAGTCTGTTAAGATTAACAGGCACATATAAAACAGTTTCACATGATGCCAAAATGTACCTATGGTGTCATGCCGATAGATTTGTACGCACGAAAGGTAGAGATTCGGCAAATAATAAAGAAAACAGGAAAAATTTGTGTCAATGGGGAGAGTATTGAATTACAACAAAAAAATTTGAAAAAAGAAATTGGCAGCGGAACTCAATCGAGGTTGGCAAAAACGTTCGAATAATACGAATAAGGGACGTGCAAGATACAAATGTATAAAGGATGTTACATTTAGCATGCGAATTAGAATATGGTTCTCCTTACATGGAATTGTTATAGAATTCGTAACTGGACATGGGGATTTCGGCATGTATTTACATCGAATTCAGAAACACGAAGATGAATGCTGTATGTGTGGAAGGGGACTGGAAACGACGGATCATGTACTATGGGAATGTATGTCTTATGGAAAAGAGAGGTGCAAATATTTGGAATTTTTAAAAGGAGGAGTATTCAACATAGCGAAGAAAAAGAAATTAATAGAAACAAGGCAAAGATACGAAGTATTTGTGGAATATGTACCCAGATAGGATTAATAAAGAATGCGCTACACACGCAGGAGATCAGCGTCCGCCTCTTCGCAGCGGGGACAGGAAATGTGGCTACGTAACACCAGATACAGATACAAGACTACATGAAGAAAAGTAACTAATAGATAAAAGTAAACGTAAAATAAGAGTGTCTTGCAATGACTTTTGTTAAAGGCAAGACGGTCATGTAAACCTTATATCAAAATAAATGATAAACGTTTTCTACGATTCAGATGCCATCGTTTGGAGAAATACTAACTTTTGAGCGATAACTTGTCATTCAAACATTAAATTTACAACAGAACTGAAAAATTAACAAACGTCCATTTCCCTCTTTTCATCTTTGTTCAAAGTACATAATAACGATAGCACCTTATGATCGAAAAGGAGCGACGCTCTCACAACGAAAACAGTAAGGGAGCGCCACTCCAACACACTCCCCTTTCCTTACACCCATGCTGGTAATGCCTTTACTCTATATATTCTGTGCACTGTACATATACAAAATATGGCTTCACATCCTAACACCCTATTACATTTATTTTCTAAGAATCTCACAAACAATAGCAACAATTTTGTATGTTGTTTATGTATTAAAAAACCTTCTACGCAATCTTTTGAAATTCCGAAATTAAAGGGGTTAAGAAGAGTGAAATTTGAACACGAACTATTCAAGATATCAAGGCAGTTTTATTATGTAAACGTGCAAATTAAATAGATACTAAATAATAATGAAATTTCAATCGCAACACAACCCCAAAGATTCACGAACAAGTCGGGTCGCCTAGCTTTTAAAAAAACTTAAAGACACTTCAAATATTCTAAATTTTTTGGGTTATGTCGCGTTGGTAAAGCAGAGAGCCTACGTTTCACCCGCACGCTGCGAGCATCCTCAGGGTGAGTTCTTGCAAGATGATTGCAAGTTGAGCAATGCATACACATGGAAATATCATCATGCCGTGCGTGAGTCTTCTGCTGATACCAAAAATGACCGGTTCAATATGACCTGTTTGGGGAAATAGGGTGCTTGTAATACAATGTGGTTCCTACGAGGAACTATAAGAAATGTATAGAGAAGGACCCTTTTATCACCGACACTGGGCAACTGTGAAATATAGACACTGAAAACAAAAAGCAGTCTTGGAAAATGAAATTGCTATAATCTACTTTGACTTTCACACGCACAGAACCCTTCAATAGACCTGACATCACAAGGATAGACAAAAAGAAGTGTTCGACCCCTCCCATTGACATTGCTGTTCCATTATGTCTGCAGAGAACACGGTGAAATAATAAATAAAAATACTTTTAAAACAAGCTTTTATTTACACCATATACTAAAACGAATAAGATAAATTAAGGTTTTTATTAAGGAAATAATGCAATTTCAAATGCCAATACCGCCATAAATATTTCAAGTTAGTAGATACTAATAAAAAATAAATGTACTTTCTATCTTTATCACTGAAAATGATTTTATATTATATAATGAATTATTAATCTTAAAAAATTATTAATCTCTTCTCGTGCGACAAATTTTCATAAACGTGGATACAAATTGAGAGTTTCCCGTTATGAAGTACATGACAAGTAAATGATTATACATTTCCTTTATTAAGTTGATGAACTTATCCGGTAGGCCTCTTGCTCTTAGCGCATGCATGGTGTCTGTACACAGAATCAAAGGTTTTCTCATAATCAAAGGTTTTCACAAATCATCGGCAGTTAGTCAGGGATAACTCTTCTATTTTTAGTTATCATGGATGATGTTACCAGTAGAAGCAAAAGAAGTATAACTTGGAACTTGACTGATTCTCTAGAAGATCTTGATTACGCAGACGATGTGTGTCTCCTTTCTCATTCACACAAACACATGGAGGAAAAATTGGCCGATCTACAAAATGAATCTGCAAAAGTAAGTCTAAAAGTAAAAACGGAAGAAGTCAGATTAAATGATAAACCGAACGCCCCCCCCCCCATACATAGAAGAACATCAAATTGCTCTATCCGATGAATTTGTCTACCTTGGCAGTGTTATAGATACCGATTGTGGTACCAGAAAGGATAACAACACCAGAATACAAAAAGCAACAGTGGCATTCTCAATGCTGAAAAATGTGTGGCGCTCTCCCAACATCCTGAAAGATTCAAAGATATCTATAACTCATGCGTAAAATCCGTTTTACTGTATGGCTGAGAAACTTGGCTTACTACTGAAGACACCAAGATAAAGATCTATAACTTATGCTTACCACAAGCCAGGGGGACATAAATATTGAAATAAAAAAGAGAAAGTTTTCCTGGATAGGGCATACCCTTAGAAAAATACAGAACGATGTAACTTGCTGTGCACTTCCTTTATTAAGTTCCTGAAGACTTCAGACACAGAGGAAGGCCAAAAATGAACTGGAGAAGAACGGTATTGAAGGAGTATGGNGCCACTTGCGGAATAAATACTGTCTCTTATACACATCTAGATGTGTATAAGAGACAGCCCTATGTTCCTGATGGAATATGGAGGAGGAGGAGGAGGAGGAGGAGGAGGAGGAGGAGGAGGAGGAAGAAGAAGAAGAAGTGGATACAAATTAATTTCATTGGACAGTGAGTGGTTGCTAAGTACTTGCCGAAGCATGTATTTTCCTTACAATTCACGCGATAAGCTTTTTAAAAACAAATAATTCAACATAAAATATAAAATCATTTTCAGCGATAAAGACAGAAAGTACGTTTATTTTTTATAAGTATATACTAACTTGAAATATGTTTGGCGGTATTGGCATTTGATATTGCATTATCATAATACAATCCTAAATTTTTTTATTCGTTTTAGTTCGTGGCGTAAATAAAAGCTCGTTTTTTAAAAGATTTTTTATTGATTAATTTATGCTTTTCAGTATTAGACTGTGTCTATTTCTTTATCGTAATAATTAATCTTACTTGTTCACGTTTTCACAATTCTGAAACACCTTTTTACACACAAACGTTTACTTAATATAAATAAATAACATAAAATTGTCCGTACGACAAACCCTCCCATAGCATAAACCTTTGGAGTAGCAATCGTAATGATAAGTTTCTTCGCTGTTCGTAGTGATGATATAAGATGTTAAAATGAAAATGTGTTGGTTGTGCAATTCGTTATTCTTATTTGTATGAAGAGACGGATTGTAATTCAGTGGATGCTTCTTGCAAGTTATCCACCGCGAGTAATTTCGGAATAAAATCGTAATAAAAAACTGTATAAAAAGTTTTTATTTGAGTTAGTCATCATAATACTGCATTGTCTTGAAAATGTTTACCAAATTCCAGCTAGATTGTTTGGGAGAAACTCGTTTACAATTCAGTTACAGAATTTGACCCAAAACATAATAACTAACTAAAAGGTCAAGTTAAATAAAAGTTCGTAAAAATGAGAATAGTGAACTTGTCTATAAACTGCTGTTGTGAAAATAATGCAGAAGCCCGTGATACTGAGCATTTGTCCAGTCCGAAAATTTTCCAGTGAGAGAAATAACGTGCATTAAATTATGAAACCTATGAGATACCTTAGCAATTCATGCCTGCTGTTATACTGAATTCTGGGGAAAATGCTATGAAACATGGGAAAAAGAACAATAGTAATAAATTTACTAAGAAAATATGAGATTTTAATTTATTTCCAAAGGTCTAAAAATCTATTACAATCTTAAAGTTTTCTTTTAACGCATGGCATTGTCTAATTTTCTCCGGCTACAGAATTACATTTAAAGAGACTTACCAGTTACTGAAGAAGAAGCAGTAGTATTCTTTTAGTAATAAATTAACATTCATTATCTCAAGGAGGCCTGTATTTTAGACGATGATCTTGATGTCATGACTGAAAAATATAGATTTATCAATTTTATGGACAAATCTTGTTCAAACGATTTATTAACATAAGTGATTTAACTCATTATACGTATACTAGATCAGCAATGTCCAACTGGAGGTCCACGGGCCATATGCGGTCCTCGATACATTTTTCCCTGTCCGCGAGTAATACATTATGTAGCAAATTTTTCATTAAACAAACATGTTATAAATCTATGCTGTCAGAATTAATATTTGTTGTGGCATGTCCAGTGAGAGAAAACAGAAAATTGTGTCCAGTATTACCCCGTCATACATAATAATATTTCAAGATTTAACTTGAGAAAGTTATATCATATTTATTTATTCCACTGAAAAAGTATTTTTCCAAGCATATTTATAAAAGATAGCTCTTACTTATGTACATTCCTTTTCTTCATCTTTGGATGATTGGATAATTTACATTTAGGTTTAGTCCCAGTTAGATATAGTCCCTGCAGTTTAGTCTACTATTCATAAAAAATTGTATCCGCATAGACTAAAATCATGTTGACTACTCACGAAAATATTCACCAAAAAGAGTACTTATTCATTAATAATTCGCATTACTGATTTTTACTCTCGGGAGAGATCAATTATTTTGTGAATTTTAAGCTTGATAATTAATTAATATGTTCGTTTGACTATTTCTTTCGCGAGAATCGCTTGATTTTCATTCAAGAGACACGACTAAAATTTTTGGTGAACAATACTTTCTGCAGTTTTTGTTGAATTCTTCTTTTAAAAGCCTCGTGAGGTGCCATTGCATTCTTGTGTTTTGTGACGTAGGGGTATAAAAATTCATGAATGAATTGAGAATGTTTCAAACTATCAATTGAAACATATTTGGGGTACTTTGTAATACCTTAAAACACTTTTGGACCCCTGACGGATATAATACCTTAAAACAATACAACTCATGTACTTGCGGCGGGGTTTATATTACTGATTTATTTGTGTTTCAGTGAATCTTATCCTAAATGATGATATGGTTTTGGGGGCAATTTCGATCACTTTTACACGTAAGATTATGACCTCACGTAACAACACTACGCGCAACTTACTTGTATTAAGCAACATTTGTGTTATTTTTTTACCTTCATACAGTCTAGGCGTTAGCAACAATCTCATAAGCGAAGAAGAGAGTGAGTTAGAACTGTTGGAAGCTTATTCATTATGAAAATTAATACAAATATATTCTACGTTAGCTACGTAAGGTCGGTAAAACAGCGATTACTCGTGAAGATCCATAATTTTTCTTCATTTTCTCGAGTAAGTTTTTAGTTTTATTCCTTAAGTATTCAAAACCAAGTACTTGCTATCTACTTTCCACATGAAATTTACAGAAAAAATTATTATAATTACTCCAAATTATTATTTTTGATTAGCTTTCCCAAAAACATTTAACTCTTGAAAATCCCGAAAGTTTACAATCTTCAACCATTTTATGAACGAAACAACTTAAGTCTCAGAACTCAAAATTTACCCACCCCGCCCCAGAAAAATGCATGAGTATATATTTCGAAAAAAAAATCCATTAGCTATTGTCTTTCCCGTATAAAAACAATTTAGCAAACGGACTTTTATAACTTCAGACTTTCCATCTTCAGAGCTAATTACAATATAATAAGAGAGAAGTAAACGTACGGACCTTTGTATCAGATTATGTTATTGTGATGAGATTGTTTTTAAATTATAGCACTAATAAATTCTAGGACTAATACAAGTGAAGAAATGCACCATGCATAAAGCTCTAAAAGCACTGAAAATTAAATTCACTGACACAAAAATGGCTGTAAACAACAAGAGAAACAATTCAGAAAAGAAAATAAGTGCATATTGCGAAGTTAATATATACCAGTATACATATTAAAAATACAAAATATTCAAAGTTGTCGAGTAACCACTTCTGGGCTCGTGGTACATATATTTTTTTCTCCTCATGGAGTAAATGTTGAATAAATCTCTACTTGTACAAAAATGAGATGGACCAACATTCTTGAAAGATGAACAGAAGGAGCGATAGTATTATTAATTGTATTTTACTAGTCTTCCGAATTTCAAAATGTCACGTCAACACTATATGCATTTTATATGATTTGTATGGTTTAGTACAAAACTACAAATCATTGGGATTCGTAATTTTCGATATTCCGTAATGGAAAAAATGTTTTAACATTCGTAATTTTCGATATTCCGTAATGGAAAATATAAAGAAGAGTTGAAAGAAAAAAAAATCAAAATATCCGCAGTAAGCATTGCTAAAAATTAGATGAAAATTAAGAAATTTTAAAAAACACAATCGAAAGTGTATTTGACTATACAAATAAAAAAGAAAAAAGGGTTATATTTGGTAAAAAATATTAATTGAGAAACGCAGATTAAAATTACTTAATGATTAATTATGTTGAATGAAAATGGGAGACGGGACCGAGGTTCGAACTCGGGACTTTGAACTTAACGCGCTCATGCGCTTACCAACTTCGCCATCCCGTTCGCCTCCCTCGTTCAACTTGCGAGACCCAAAGACCTCAGAGCGTTAAGCTCAATCTCGGTCCCGTCTCCCATTTTTATTCAACATAACATAATTAATCTGTTACCTGGCGGTGAGGTTCACTACAATTTAAGAGAATTACTGAATGTACAGACGAGGAGGAGAAAGATGTGGCAGCATGCTATACTCAGAACTGCTACATATTACCACTCCATGTTATTTACTCACTTGCATAGATATTACATGTAAACACACGAAAGACATTCTGTGTTCATATCAAGACGCAAGTTATCGAACACAAGACAAACGAACGTTTGTTTACTCCAAAGAACGACAGATGTGTACGCGTTCCTAGATAAGAAATGATGTTTGTTTAGAATTCACTAGAATGTCAAAGCAAGACTAATTGACAAGAAATAAGAACACGGATGTTAGGAAGGTTCGAGAACGGCGACAAAGGATTCTATCGACGAATCAAAAGGTTGCCAAGGTGAAATATGTTTGTTGATCGCAACTAGAAATCATTCTGACCAGAGATCCCATGCAGAGTAGATATATGTGAAAGCGCTGACCGCTGCGCCAAACGCTCCATCGATGTCCAGTTTACGGATAACCGAGACGAAATTTCCCTCGACATCCAAGTGCCAAATTGAACTCTGTGAAGTGAAACTTCAAGAATTACTACAACTCCAGATTCGTGAGTTTACTGCAAAAAACATTGTACTTTCAGAAATTAGCTGACGATTCTTGACGTGCCCTGCTGTCGTTGGCACCAAGATAGTTTTCACGTTTTATGTTACACATTTTATTTCTACAAGCATTCAGTTTTCGCTCTATTATTCCTTGTTATATGTTACAGGTTTTATCTCTACGAGCATTCAGTTTTCGCTCTATTTTTCATACGACTAAAACTCGTTCTTTTCCAGATCTTTTAACATATTCATTTTGAAGGAAATTTCGTTGTGGAACAGTTGTTGAGAACCAGTGAAGTAACGAAATAAAATCACCCCCAACAAAAAAAGTATCAGAGAAAGAATGTGTACCTCGCAATGAGAAGGTAAATAAGAGTATTGAGAGAGACTGCATGGGTTAAAGAACAGCAAGAAAAACCCAGATTACTACTAACAAAGGAAACCTGAATGGAGTACGTAGATTTACGAGGTGTTTAAAGTGACAAACTGTATTATCAAATAGCGTCCCAGTACAAGATAAAGAAAATAGGACAATTCTTCCGAAAATGAACCAAAACCATAGATGAAGAATATTCTCGAAGTCTTCAACGTATCTGTCTCCTATCCAGTAAGTGAAAAAAAATAAGGTTGACAGTTCAAATTAAAATAATACTCATAAGCGTCAAACTTCCTTTAAAAAAAGGGTGAATAAAAGCTATGAATAATGATAAATACAGATAACATTCATCTGAAGTTTAATATGTTGGTGTGAGTTTTTTTTCTTTACTGATGAAATGTATATCGGTCAGCCTTGCAGCTCCACAAAATGATTGAATAGTTTCCAGAAATCCAGGAGAAATATATAGGTGGGGGAAACTAATCGGCACCTCCCAAGGACGATTTAATGTGTAATTTAACGAAACAAGCCACTTGCGGAATAAATATGTGGAAAAGGTCACTATTATCTGTCGGAAAATCTGGAGAAGAAAATGTGCATAAGGAATCTATTACAAATACGGAAGAATGTTGAGGGTGTCTGTGCATAGATGATAGTAAACCGGATCGTGGACGTTAGAGAGGTTAAAAAAGAAATCATTGGAGAGTTTGAGAATGATTCGTGCCATTGGAGGAATACCTAAGTATGAATGTAACATTTCATTGCTGATAAACCATGGCGCATTTACTGATATTCGTAAAAATGTATTCTGGATGCGTTGAAGTGTAGAATGATGTGAGTGGCCGCATTACACCATATGGGACATGTGTAGAGTAGAAATGAAAAAAAGATAGTTTTGAATATGGTAAGAGCGCAGTCTCTTCTTTGTGCTCTTGATTATAGGTCGCTATGATATAATCTGCTGTTTACTTTAGATATTTTGTTATCTTTATGTTGTTTCCAAGTAAGTCGAGTATCTAAATGGGCACCAAGATACTTAACTGCGGTGTTGAACGGGGTTCAGATAAGGACGAAAATCTTAGGGTGAATATTTTAGCGCTAGATTTTCTCAGACTTACTGATATTTTCCATGTACGTGTCCAATTACCAATCATTTTGAGATGATTATTCAAGCGGTTTCTTAAGTGATTTGAAGGCTGGATAAAAAGAAAGCTGTATTATCAGCAAAAAGTGCAGTTTCGACGTTTCTAGAAATAGGGATATCTAATATGTAAACATTTGTAGAGAATCCTACACTCAGATTCTGCTACATATTGTCATACAGATATCTACTGCTGCACAATCAGTACATATCACCCCATGTTATTTACATTCATGCACACGTGCCGTATGTGAACACGCGAAAGACACTCGCATCATATCGAACGCCAGTTATCAATGTATTGATGCACGACAAATGAACATTTGTTTACGCTGAACATTTGCTTACCCCGAGGAACTCCACACGTGTTCACGTTCCTAGAGAAGTTGTGCGCATTCCTACCTTCAAAGAATTGCGATATGGACGAATGATGTATATTATGAAAATTATCAACTGGAAGGAACAGTTGGATACGTTACCAAGGCAAAGGAAGGTTGTTTATCACTACCGGGAAGTCTTCGCTCAGCTCGCGTACGAGCGTACGAGCCGCTCGCTCGCATGCTTGCTTGTTATAGTGAATTTTCGTTCGAGCTACCACGCTTACATTCACTTTCACATGCTCAGTGTTTAAATGGAGCCTTCTCTGAACTAACGCACGAACTGTATCACTCACGTACCCACCAGATATCTCCATTACAATTGAAGACTGCATCGAAAGCTCCTACGACGAAGTAATTTCCGTCCAGAGACTTAGTTCTTACTAGAACTCTGTTACTTCAAGATTCTGCTACTACTCCAGATTCGTGATTTACAGATAAAAGCATTAGCACTTTTCAGGAAATTAGCTGACGATTATTCTACGTGCTTTGCTGTCGTCGGCACCATAGCTATTTTTCATATTCATTTCTACAAGCACTCACTGATGTTCTACTTTTCACATTGTATGTAATATGTTTCATTGCCAAGAGCAATTAATTTACGCTCGTATTTAATACGAATAAATACTCGTTCATTTCCTGAAATTTCTACATATTTATTTTGAAAGGGGATTTTTCGTTATGAAACAGTTCAGTATTGAATCTGTGAAATAACGAAATACAATCACACTTCCACGAACACATTAAACAGTGGGGAGATAGAGGAAATCATTGGGAACTCTGGCTTTCACTTGATTGGGATTTAATAGGTACAGAGTTGATTCGCACGGAGAATGTATGTTCCATCAGTCAGGTAACTAGCGATTATTGAGTAAAGGTATTTGGGTATTCCGCTTTGCCTCAATTGATGGTTGTCGCTGATGCCATACTCTGTTAAAAGCTTGAGTGACATCGATGAACACAGTCATTCTGTGTTTACCACGCCGGAAGGATGATTGTACATATTCGAAGAAACGAAGAAACTGATGTGATGAAGAGTGTTTAGAAGTAAAGCCGAATTGAAAATCTGGGATAGATCGTGTTTTTGAGAATTGGTTTGCTAGACGTTTGAGAATTAAATTTAAATTATTAAAAAGAATTACTCAGTAAGATATTTAACGAAATCGTGAAAGACGTATATCAAATGTATTACAAAGAATAATCCGTATGGAACAAGCTGGATTCAGGTATTTATCACGTATTAATCAAACTAATTCGAAACGGATCTTTGTTGAGCAATCCCTTGAATTTCAGTTTCTTCTCGATTGATTGATTGTCACACAGCTTTTGACTTCTTAAACACAGTTAAGGATGTAGGAAGAACTAATCGCTAGAAAAAATGTCTCTCCGACAAATTTATGAATATTATAAAAGATAGATATGAAGTTTTCCACGACACGAGAAATTCCATGAATAAGAATATGCAAGCAATACATTTCCTTCGAATATATATAATAAATTATGAAATAATCCAGAAAGCAAATTAGAGGTTCTTAGTGAAGGATCAATAAAAGTAGGACGCGAAATCTATATGTCAACATCAGAAGAAGTGTGAATGAAGACAAGAACTTCTAAAGTGACGAGTTTCAATTGAGAAGACATTGAAAGCTTCAATCAATTTCAATATTAAGGCAGTGTACTATCTTAAAGTAGTGCTAAATTGAAGACAATGAAAGAGTTTAAAAGACTAGGTCGTCATACTCCTGGTTGTGGAACGTGCGTATTTCAATATCCATTCACTACGTCTTTATTGTAAGTATCAAACCCGTGCTATTATTTCGGTGTGAAAATGTTAGTAAGATACATCAGATGCAAGTTACAGTTTTTTTTATAAATTGGTCTTTAAGATACATTTTTAGAATATAGTGGACTCGAACCATCTGAAACAAAGATTTATGGAAGGCAAAGGAAGATGTAAACCAGATAAAGATCAGAAAGAAATTCCGATGGATAGGTCATGGCAACTAAAGAAGATAGGGAAATACGCAGGACTGTCATGCAGGGGAATCCGCCAGGCGTGAGAAGGAAAGGAAAACAATTGCAAACAACTGGAAGAGAATTCTCACTGAAGAAGAGGTAGGAAGTTGAAAGAAGATGGAAGGAGAAAGGTAGAATTTCGTAAACATTCGTGGACAACCTGTTTTCCTGATGGAATATGCACCAAACAAATAATAAAATGAGACTATATCGCAAAAGATACTCATGTTTGTATGCGCTGGTCATATCTATTTTTCCACACTTTCACATACTGTTCAATTGTCTCACAACCCATAGTAAAAATGTTCCATGAACATTCTTCATAAATCAGTAATATTTAAATATTTATTTGTAAATAATATGCATATATCTTCATTTTCAATAGAATCTCAATATCAAAGTATAAGTTACTTTTTAAAATATTAAAAAAATAATATAAATGCGTGCAGTTCACAAAATTCACAGTCGAGTTAAATATGATACATAATAAACCCAATCCAACGCTTCCTACGCCACAGAATCTGTTTAACTTCATATACATACCTGGTTCTCTGGAGATTAATGTTATAGAGTAAGTTCTCTTTTTCAACCATATCTACTTTTCATGAGTCTTTTTAAAGAATACGAATTTTACATCCTCAAGCAAACATTTGTTGCTCAGATACGATGACAATACGTATCGCGTTAAAAATAACTTATGTAAAATGGAACATGTAAGGCACAAAATCTCAATTACATGGTTCTATTTTTTAGTTCCATTTCCAAAGTGCAGATAAATAAGAAAAATTAACCCTCGCAAAATGCACTTAAATAATCTCTTGTGTACAACAGGTTTTCCAAGATCCAGTTTTGTTGACCTTTTCTTGTGATTTAAAAGTACTTCAGGTAAAATATTCCGCATACTACAGGTATATTTCAAATAATTATATCCGATTTAGTTAATACGTGGTGGGTAATTTGAACCATTTTTTCAATCTTACTAGTGTCTGTTCTCGTAACTAGGGCTCTCGTGAAGGTGAATCGTTGAAAGGCAATGAAATTTTTTTTCCAACTCAGATGCCAATATTGTAACGAAACGTAAGGTTTCAGGATATCTAAATATACATTTCATCTGATGAATCAATATTGCGTAGGTTCGGAATACCTTATTAGTGAATAAATTCATCATAAAGTAGGTTTATTGCCATATAATTCTTATAAATTATTACAGAAGACATAAAAGAAACAAAACAAATTACAATATGAAAATTCAACACTTCAAAACTCATAGCTAGCTTCATCATATCCCATAATCGAAAAATTTCTAAAATATTTACCAAAAGACACTATTATAAAAATTAAACCATTATCCTAGATTTTCCCTCCCAATTAACTATAGACCCAATTAACTATACCTTTCCAAAATATCTATGGGTACAGCCTGTCGCCCTTTACACTGTTGGCGTACTTTTCGCGAATCCTATTGTTTGTCGAAAAAATATTAGTGTCCTAGTCACGACTGATAGTTTAAAATTTAGATGAAAATTTATGCATCAGAAATAAGCAGAATAAGCAAACTTCCTCGCTTGCTTAGTGATTAACAAAGACATGGACTTGGTCTTTGTTCATGACACGTCCGCACTCTACTACTGCCTTTTGACGAGTGCCCTGCCCTTCTTTTGTCCCCACTCTCACGAGCCGAAGACTCTGACATTTCCCCATCACCACTTCTCCAATAACAAACTAGTTTACGCAGCAACACATTTTTGCTTAGATTTCTGTGATAGTCTGAGACTACCATCATTTAAAGAGTGTCCAAATTTCCAACTTTCACGAAATATATTAGGCAGCAAATTCCCTTCACGAAGGAGTCTAGAAATAGTCTAGAGGGCTGCTGCACCCTCGCACTGAACAAAGCGAACCAACCCACATGATCTTTTTCAGCGCTTCCCAAGTTGTTGTTTCTGGGTATGTTTGTGGGCGAGATTTAACACAGACTCAATATTTCTTTCAATACTTTGGCATTTTTATAGATAAATAGATTGTTACGCTATTTTTTGTTAAGTTTTTTTGGAGACGTATTGGAGACCTCGTTGAGATACACAGGTGTCGTTTTACGTGTAGTGTCTATGGAGACTTCCATAACTACTTTTCTATCAGTTATAGAATAACTTCAACAGAGAGAGATAATGTTGCAGGAATTTGAGGAACCAGTTCGGTCATCAGCAAAGGAACTCACAAAGGAGTCCGTTAATGTGCATATCAGTGAAACAGCAAGAAGCAATACATAAACTAAATCGCACCGAAAACAAGTCGGAAAGTTCAGCCTAAAGTTAGTCGTGAAAGTCACGTGTTGGATGTATAGCGGACAGACAACTCCATTAGCTGCCACAGTTTACGCTGTTGCTGCACTATACAAGTTTTCGTCTGATCGAGAGCAATTTTTATCACTGCGGAAGTTAACACTGTTTTGTCTGAGAGGAAGAAAGTTATATCAACAGCTATGGGTTTTACGCGCAACAGCTCAGCCTCCCTAAAAAACCTGACATAGCTACAAGAACAGTAGTTTCTTACTCCCCACCGATCTCGTTCGTAGTTGCCGCAAAATGACAATCGGCTACACTGCCTACTATGCATTTGGTTCGTTGACTCATGACAGGTGGCGCAGCCTGCACTATTGTTTAACAGAGTCAAATCGACAATGGCTTTCGCAACTATGTATAGTTGTTTACTTGAACAAAATAATTCATTACTGCGACTAATCGACGCCATCCCGACTTCGCATCACCCGAAACATGAAGTCGAGACGACGAAAATTTACAATGTCTCGAAGTCGAGTAGCTGAACCCTGACGATATTTTGAATTTTTGTAGATTAATTTTACCCTGTACCTAATTTAAATAGTGTTATTTTCAAATGTATTAATCTAATAAGAATAAATTTCAAGAATGTTCAAAATAAAGAAACGTTTGGATTCATAAAAGTACTATTTTCTTCGTACTTTAAGATATATTTTTCAAGATTTTAGAGATGATTACTATTTTTGTATTTACTATTCATTGTGCCAATACTAAAGTGCCAAATCTAAGATAATAAAAATTATGATGATAAAAAATTATTCTCTGTGGCCAGGTTGCAGTAACCAAGTGGTAGCGTTCTTGCCTTGAGTAGAAACGTATCCTTGATCGAATACTGGCGCTGTCAGATGCCTGAAGACGGACATGGGAATGAACGCCCTAGAAAAGAACGTGTGCTATACATGAAAACATATACGTATGTGATTAAACAAGGTAATACTCCCTCCAAAGGATAGGAATATGTAAAAACACAATCAGCACAAAAGACCTAAGACGTTTATACGTTGGAGCGATATTGATAATCATCGCCTATTGTGCAAGCATGTGGCAACACCGGGAGAGAAATCGTCACATCGAACGGTGGTTGAGTAACCTGCAACGCACGTGTTTGATACACTGGAGCGGATGCTACAGAACAGTATCCACTAAGACCATTGAAGTACTCTTAGGTATTTTACAAATCGTTTTGGCGATTCAAAAGCATGCATTGCGATACTTGGTGCGGACAAGTTCTTCGATAACATTTAATGGAGAGACAATAGAAGGAAAGGTTAAGGGATGGCATACAAAACTGACTAGGAAGTTATTGTCATGTTGGAAGGTACGGTGGGATGTGGCTAAGGAAGGCAGCAGATTACATAAGTTTATACCAGGTGTGACATGTTACGAAGCATCGTAAATGATTTGCACCGAGCCACCAAGTAATACAAGTACTAACCGGACACGGAGATTTTGCAAGCTATTTGTATCGCTGTAACTTGACAGATACAGAGAGATGCTGTTGTGGAATGGGGGTAGAGGAAATGGAATATATTCTTCTCTATGACTGCCAATACAACGAATCAATCAGAACCGTATGCCGATCGCGGAGAGCTGATGTGTATATTGAGGGAAAGAGTATGCGCGGAGAAAAATTGGAATACATCTTAAGGACAAAGAAAACATTTCAGGAATTTTTAAGATATTGTTACAAGAACGCTTCATATCAGGTATATAATCAAAAGCAAATCAGGATAGTTTAGTAGGTGATGCCTGCCTTAGTGACACGCCTAGAAAGGAAGGAAGCTAAACCATGGAACTGAATCATGGAAGATAGAGACAAAAGCATGGTTTCCTACAATTACCAGGCTGGATCATGCATTATGTGGCAATGGTGTACCGTTGGCCGGCTTGGTTAAATGCGTTAACTTTATTTCAGCGAATGGATTGATTACGCCTTCATATTCTTCGTGTCAAATGAATCTAAACTTAAAGTAATCATCTATTTATTGTGGTCACGTTATCTTTTAGCTTCTACGATATTTGTTACTAACCAACTAGTAAACATAAGGAACAGTATAGGAAAGGAGTTGTAGCGTCTTGCAGCTTTATGAATAAATGAATGAAATAATGTTCTTTGTGGAAAACATCTTGACAATAACAATAATTCACATTTATTAACACATATTAAATTTATATTTACAAATACAGAGTTATAACATAAATAATAATTGAAGACTATCCATTGTGGGTGGATAGTGAGCTCCGTGAATACATTATCAACAGAGAACAATAAATACTAATGTAGAGCTCATCAAATAGAGATACCATTAATATTTATATTTAAAACAGAATTACTTGATTATACGTGGCAAAGTTGAAGTGTGACAAATGTCGACACGAGGGAAGTTAAACCGTTCCACGAGTTTTCATGGAATCACCCCCCGGGCATTAACTAATCATTATATAAACGAATACCTGCTTGTAACAATAGTGAGTCATAAAATGGCTCTAGAAGTGCAGGATTTATCAACATTTTTAACCCTCCGAAGAGGTGATAAGAATGTTATATATAAATATCGGTACCCTCGACACAGGAGGAAGTACCTAATAATATGATTCTGAATCAAGACTCAGTGGTCTCCGAAACAGAACGTAAATTCTCGTTGATACGAGTTAAATGCTTTACACAAAATAATACCCTCGACATATGAGGGGACAATTATTAATAATCTGAATCAAGACTCAGTGGTCTCCGAAACAGAACGTGAATTCTCGCTAACACGAGTTAATACTTAAGGAATGTTCATCTGCAGCTCTTATCTTCCTGGTGAAAGGCGGCTTGCTCACGGCCGCTAGGCTAACAGGTGGTAGAACAGGTTTGCAGCGGCTGATAGCGGTTTCTCGCTCGGACCAGTTGGCTGAAACTTAAAATATGTATGAGCGCTTCGTCTCGTGAATGTTGACGCATTATGTATCACGGGGGATACATCGACGCGACACTGAGTGGAATGACTGCTTTATAAGGCTAATCATGTCCCAAAAAATCCGTTTTATAACGTATCACTGTTGTGACACAACACTGGTTTGATGATCACACATCCCTAAAGTAGGGAGTCTCGACGCTACTACGACGTTTCGACGAAGAACCTCTCTAAGAGGTCGACTGGTGAAAACATCAAATACGCAGAGTTATAATGAGTGCTCATGGAGTCACTCCGTTGAGTTGAATCATTCGAGATTCATGATGAACGACGTAGTACCTCGCTCTGAGGCCGACTGTGGAAGCATGTGGAGCATGCGATGCAGCCATGAAGTGAAAGCATGAAAGCATGAAGAGTGCCTGTGGATGGCAGCTTATATAGCGGATGCACAGACTTCGTATATGATTGTATGTTCGGAAAACCTATAGGAGTTCCTTAAACGTAGGGTTAGTTTATAGTCTCTTGGTTACTTCTTGTTTGTGGTCAGTTGGTTACGTAGTGTTTATGGATATCGATAGTATCGATTCATCCCTAGAAAATCGATTGGAAATCGACTATTGTCGTTGTATTTGAACACTGATTTGGCGCAATTCTTGAATTAGTTCAATAAAGACACATATAAAGATATAAACATTTTACAATAAATACAAATAGTTAATAACAATTAGAATATTATAAATATTCTACCTTTATGAACCTTGGTTCATAACATATTCCGGGGGCCAACTATGTTGGTACAACATCGGATATGTTTATGTTTTCATTTTGAAGCAATGGAGTTAATTTTACTATGGAGCTTTTAATTTCTCCTTTCATTGTTTTAAGATTGACTACTCTTGTTTTGCCATCAGGGCCTGGATAAAGTTCTATTACTCGGCCGAGTGGCCATTGAAACGTAGGGCGAAATTCTTTTTGAATCATGACTAAGTCGCCGATCTTTATATCTGACGACTGGTAGTACCACTTGTTACGTAAATGTAACGTGGCGAGATATTCGTGAGCCCAACGCTTCCAAAATTCAAATCTCATAGATTCTGTTTGCTCATAATGATTGTTTAAAGTAGAAACAATAGGAGTCTTATTTAAGTATGGAAGAGCATTAATGGCTGTTCCTTTTAAGAAGTGGCCAGGGGTAAGTGGAAGAACGTCAGTGGGATCGTTAGATTTTAATGTCCTGTAATATTGTATCTTTGATGTTCTAACGAACCGTTCCCAATTGCCCCCGATTAATGTTCGGCTATGTTTTGATTCATTTAATTCGTCTGGATACGAAACACACTGCATATATTTTAACAGGAGTAATTCGGAATGTCTCAAGTCAGCGACAGTTATGTAGGGTCCAGTAGGAATCCTACTACATTTATTAGTGAATCTTATTACATAAGCGAGAATTCGCAACAGCTTAGAATAACAATTAGTTCTTGAAATCACTCCTTCGAAAAAAGAATTAGTAGGTCCCGCCTTCTTTTTAAATGCATCTGAAGTTACAGTAACAGTTGACGTAAAAGGTTGCGGCGGGCATGGCCATTGAGTTGGTGGTAATCTAATAAAATCAGGTCCTGTCCACCACAATCTAGATTTAATCAAATCCTTTGGAGATATTTCCCGCGTCATGACATCAGCCGGATTGACTTGTGTCGGCACATAGTGCCATTGTGAGACGTTAGTATTATTTAAAATTGTTTTTACTCTATTAGACACGAACACATCTTTTAGTTGTTGGGAGGAGTGAAGCCAATGTAATACTATGGTGGAGTCGGTCCAAAAATGTACATTGTCAGGATTCAATTCAACTATGGCGTTGGCAATTTTCTTCGCTAGATTGGTTGCTAATAGAGCAGCGGCTAATTCTAACTTGGGAATTGTATGTTTGCTCGGATGGGCAACACGTGTCTTTGAAGTGAGTAGATTAGATTCCCCTTCTTTAGCAATGTATGCCGCGGCTCCGTAACCTCTGGGGGCGGCGTCAGCGAAGATGTGTAATGTGTACGTCTTGGTAATATTTAGAATATAACGCGGGATAGTTAATTCGACTAAATCATTTAAATTGTTGTAGAATTCGTTCCACTCAATATTGAAATTTTGATTGAGTTCCACGTCCCAGTCTATCTTTTCAATCCATAGGCGTTGTAGGTAAGTTTTAGCGGTTAGTATAACTGGGGAAAGTAATCCCAGAGGATCAAACAACGCGCAAATTTTGCTGGCCACCATACGTTTCGTCCACGAATGTAGTTTAGAATTATTTATTTCAAAACGAAATATATCTTTATCAGTAGACCAGAAAATACCCAGCACTTTAAAATCCTTATCTTCACTGAGGTGAAAGCTAATTTCCTGAGACTTTTCCTCCTCCGATAAGGAAGTAATTACTTCTCTAGAATTACTTGACCATTTCCTTATTGGAAATCCCCCCTTCGCTAGCAGTTCTGTTATCTGCTTCTGTAATGCTATCGCTTCCGCAAGTGAGTGTGCGCCCGTACATAAATCATCGACATAAATTCCCGACTCTATGCGAGATGAAGCGAGCGGGAAATTAGCTCCTTCGTCTTCTAATAATTTAATTATGGTTCTACAAGAGAGATAAGCGCTAGGCGCTAAGCCATATGTTACTGTATTGAGATGGTATGTACGTATACTGTCTTTAGGAGTTGGACGCCAAAGTATCCTCAGAAAATCTCTTTGGTCGTCAGCTATGAGAATTTGTCGGTAGAACTTCTCGATGTCGGCTGTCAGGGCTATGGGGAACGTGCGAAATCTCAGCATCACATCGTATAGATCGTTTTGGACTGAGGGTCCCGTATGTAATCGATCGTTAATTGAAATCCCATCAACATCGATTGAACTGCCGTCAAAGACTACGCGTAGTTTTGTTGTTGTGCTGTGTTGTTTTAACACATAATGGTGTGGGATGTAATTTATTGGCCCGATTTTTGAGTTCATATCATTAATGATTTCGGTCATGTGGTCATGTTTTTCATATTCGTTAAGAAATTCTGTATATTCATTTCTGTGTTCTGGATTCTTGATTAGTTTGTGTTCTATTGAATAAAGGCGTTTAAGAGCCGTATTTCGATTATTGTGAAATTTAGGTTGCATTTTAAACGGCATTCTGACCACATATTTTCCCAGTGAAGTACGAGTTGTAGTGTTCACAAACAAGTTCTCGCAAAACTCTTTCGACTCAGTGAGTGAAGGTTGCTGCTGATTGTCAATGTGTTCGAGCTCCCAGAATCTAGAAACGTTATCGTTAAGCGCCTGCGTATCACACGATGCGTGATTTACTGTAGGTGTAGTGTTGAACGGAAGGGACGTAATAATGATATACCCCAGTTTGGTTTCGTGTAATTTCAATTTTAATTTTGTTTTTGTATTAATTTCGAAATTATCATGTAGTAAAATTTCCCAAAAGGGCTGCGAGCCTAGAAGTACATCAATACTTCCAGGTTTATTGAACGTTCTATCAGCTAGAGGACAATCTCGTGGTAATTCAGTTATGTTGATTTTGATCCCCGTGGAAGGAATTTGGTTCGCGATCTGGGGCACTACTAGGCATGCGACATTGAATTTGAATCCCAAATTTAGATTATCTTGTATGTTGATGTTCGTGGTTGAGACTACGTTAGACGTAGTGCCGCAAATACCCTTTATTGAGACTGAGGTTTTCCTTGTTTTAAGTTGAAGTTTATCCACGATATTCTGAGTAATCAGGGAGTGGGTTGAACCACAGTCCAATAGTGCGCGACATAGTGAATTATTACTTTCGCTAAAGACATGAATGAGCGCGGTTGCCAAAGAGGCATGCGGCAACTCGCGGGCGACCGCAGCCTTAACTACCGCTTCTTGAACAACTTCCGCGTTGTCTGGAGACGCTGGTGATTCAGAGACAGTTGTCTTAATGAATTCTTTGTTTCTATGCAATAAGGTATTGTGCCTTCTACCGCATATTTTACAGGAGAAATTAGATTTACAATCACGTACAGAATGATTTTTATAAATACAGTTTATGCACAAATTATTATCTTTAACGAACTTATTTCGTTCTGCAATCGATAATTTGTTAAATGCTGGACATTGGTAGATGACATGTGATTGTTTGCATTTTATACAAACTATAGACGGAGGCATTGTTTGTGACTGGTTTATGAATGCCTTGTAGGGACGTTTATTACGCGTGAGATTTGTATTATTAAGTCGCCGCGTAATATTTCGTACCGGGTCTCGTATGGAGGCAGTGAGTGCTTGTGCCTGCCTTTCCAGAAAATCTATTAGATCATTATACGTTGGAAGACACGTAGTGTTACACGTCTCTTCGTAGTGCTTTAGAGTGGCATGATCTAATTTAGATGTTATATGGTAAACCAAAATAGAATCCCATGACGTAATGTCTATATGCAAGGATTTAAGTGAGCGTAAGCAACTTTCGGAATGGTCAATTAGAGATCTTAATTCTTGAGGAGATTCTTTCTGAATTTTGTCGTATTCTACGAGTGATCTTATCGCAATATGCGCCATTACCCTTGGATTACAATATCTTTTGGCTAGAACACTCCAAGCAATGGGATAGTTTTCGTTTGTTAATTCAAGCGAAGCAACTAGATTGTGAGCCGGGTGTTCGACATGTGTCTTAAGATATTGTAGTTTCTGGACATTTGTAAGTTCGTCATGTTGGTTGATTATGGACTCTAACAACTCTCTAAATGAAACCCATTTTAGTATGTCACCTGCGAATTTAAGCAATATCATACGAGGTAACTGAGAAGCTACTGACCTAGTTAAAAATGAAGCATCATGCGATTCATTGTGCGCTGAAGGCTGTACTACTTTCTGTCGATTCAGCTTCTTCAGAATCTCGCCTACCCGACCTATGAGTTTGTAGTAATTTGTTTCGAAGTCTAATCGTTCCTTATCATTCACTGCTCCAGTGACGGACTCTAACGAATCCTGATACCGTTCGTGGTCTTTGAAGACATTCTCTAAGGTGTTTTTCAATTTATAAATAGAATCTGGTTTATCCTCATCCTCCGAATAATTATCTACATGCGTCCTACATCGCGTCAACTTAGCCTTCGTAGTGGCAATTTGTTTCTTTAAAAGCTTAACGTCTTCCTCAGTCATTTTGTCAGTCAGGAGAAATATGGAAAATAGGAAGTATAAATATTTTCTATCTCACCGACTGTTGAGAAGAGTAGCGTAGGTTGAGTTGTGGAAGCGTTGAACACTGCTGGAAATTACACAAATGAATTAATATTTTAAATTTACAATATGCATGTGAATCAATTAATTATCAAGATGTTATCCTGGTCACGGCACCATAAATATACTATAACTTATGTTACTAACCAACTAGTAAACATAAGGAACAGTATAGGAAAGGAGTTGTAGCGTCTTGCAGCTTTATGAATAAATGAATGAAATAATGTTCTTTGTGGAAAACATCTTGACAATAACAATAATTCACATTTATTAACACATATTAAATTTATATTTACAAATACAGAGTTATAACATAAATAATAATTGAAGACTATCCATTGTGGGTGGATAGTGAGCTCCGTGAATACATTATCAACAGAGAACAATAAATACTAATGTAGAGCTCATCAAATAGAGATACCATTAATATTTATATTTAAAACAGAATTACTTGATTATACGTGGCAAAGTTGAAGTGTGACAAATGTCGACACGAGGGAAGTTAAACCGTTCCACGAGTTTTCATGGAATCACCCCCCGGGCATTAACTAATCATTATATAAACGAATACCTGCTTGTAACAATAGTGAGTCATAAAATGGCTCTAGAAGTGCAGGATTTATCAACATTTTTAACCCTCCGAAGAGGTGATAAGAATGTTATATATAAATATCGGTACCCTCGACACAGGAGGAAGTACCTAATAATATGATTCTGAATCAAGACTCAGTGGTCTCCGAAACAGAACGTAAATTCTCGTTGATACGAGTTAAATGCTTTACACAAAATAATACCCTCGACATATGAGGGGACAATTATTAATAATCTGAATCAAGACTCAGTGGTCTCCGAAACAGAACGTGAATTCTCGCTAACACGAGTTAATACTTAAGGAATGTTCATCTGCAGCTCTTATCTTCCTGGTGAAAGGCGGCTTGCTCACGGCCGCTAGGCTAACAGGTGGTAGAACAGGTTTGCAGCGGCTGATAGCGGTTTCTCGCTCGGACCAGTTGGCTGAAACTTAAAATATGTATGAGCGCTTCGTCTCGTGAATGTTGACGCATTATGTATCACGGGGGATACATCGACGCGACACTGAGTGGAATGACTGCTTTATAAGGCTAATCATGTCCCAAAAAATCCGTTTTATAACGTATCACTGTTGTGACACAACACTGGTTTGATGATCACACATCCCTAAAGTAGGGAGTCTCGACGCTACTACGACGTTTCGACGAAGAACCTCTCTAAGAGGTCGACTGGTGAAAACATCAAATACGCAGAGTTATAATGAGTGCTCATGGAGTCACTCCGTTGAGTTGAATCATTCGAGATTCATGATGAACGACGTAGTACCTCGCTCTGAGGCCGACTGTGGAAGCATGTGGAGCATGCGATGCAGCCATGAAGTGAAAGCATGAAAGCATGAAGAGTGCCTGTGGATGGCAGCTTATATAGCGGATGCACAGACTTCGTATATGATTGTATGTTCGGAAAACCTATAGGAGTTCCTTAAACGTAGGGTTAGTTTATAGTCTCTTGGTTACTTCTTGTTTGTGGTCAGTTGGTTACGTAGTGTTTATGGATATCGATAGTATCGATTCATCCCTAGAAAATCGATTGGAAATCGACTATTGTCGTTGTATTTGAACACTGATTTGGCGCAATTCTTGAATTAGTTCAATAAAGACACATATAAAGATATAAACATTTTACAATAAATACAAATAGTTAATAACAATTAGAATATTATAAATATTCTACCTTTATGAACCTTGGTTCATAACAATATTGACAACTAAATATATGAACGTATTAGCTAATATACTTCTCTTTGGCCGGCCGGTGTCACGAGACCGGTGTTGTCAAGCGTTGGACTCCGACTTGGTAATTGCAGGAGGCCATGAAAATAGATATACTCAGACAATGGTAGGAATTCCATCTCGGGTATTATTCTAGTAGTGCGAAGTCGGGTGCATCAGTCATTAAATGAAAAAAAAAATCCTGTTATTTTCAAAATTGAGTGCTTCCAGCAGGCCGATTCTCTTTCCGCGTAGATTTCTCCACGGCGCACAGTGGAGTATTTGAGGTCAAAACCCGGACAAAAAGGAAAAAAGTAGAATTCGTTTCACAACATTAAATTTTATATAACCGAATAGCTGATTAACTGCCGCGTCTAACGATGTTAATTTACGGAAAATTGGTTAAATCTGGCGTCTGCTACCGCCGATTGAATGTAAGGTTTGTATGTTTGCAGATGACCTTTAATTAAAGTTTTAGCGTTTCTAACGTTTTAGATATAAATTTATACTACCCGTATGATTCAATGGACTGACTTCAAATTTTACACAGGGATAAATAAAGATATGTTGTTTTTATTTTTTATTAACATTGGAATTCAATTAACTGGTTTATAAGGTATCTTTACTTGAAAAATATTTTTATAAAGAAATGTTTTCGAAAGCTGATATTTGACGTAGATTTTAAATGTGTGTCGGGTCCTGTCGCGCAACTTTGAGACTACTGTGTTAATGTATGATGTATGTAGAATAGATCCCAAAAGTTTTCCCACAGTTGCCCAACGCTTTGTATGAATATTTAAAAAATTAATGCGCTTGATTACGTTCCTGAAGCGTGTTTGCAAATAGTGAAGTTAAACACCAGATTTTTATGAACAACTCTAATGGGGCATAATGTAATTCTTGATTATAGTCTAATATGGAATATTTCACGGGGTCCCCCGATTGGGAAGGGGGGTACAAATGGGCCCCCTTGGAGGGCGGTGGGATTTGCATTATGGTGAACTGTCCATATATCAGAGATAGAAAAGATTTTAGTTTGTGTGATAAGTTTATACTACTTAGGATATTGAAAGAAAAGAGATTGAGTATTTTGTGCTACTTGCCCAACACTCACTCATTAGTCCAGAATTATCTACATACCCTTCCATTCAACGCCCTTAACTGTCTCCAGGGAGTTCCCATCGAGAAGAAGTGTCTACAATTTTATTAATTCGACAAGGATCGTCTGTTGAAAACATGAAGCACGTTTCGTAGGCGCCAAATGATATATTCCAGAACATCCTAAGAGCGAAGTTATGTCCAGAACGGGAATTCAGTAGTACTATTGAGAGGAAAGTCACCGTAGTGTATACATATCCGCAGAGCGCTTCCTAGTTCTGAAATTCTTTTTTCATAATTTCGATCTTTTTTTCTTAATAGTTCTGTGACTGCGAGCAATGTCAGCTATCTCTCAATATAATCCTTAGCAATCTAAATAACAAGAATGAAGAAGATATCGGGAGTTCCGGAGAATCAGATTAACTCCTAGATTAACATATTTTAATATATAAATAACATAAATACAGCCACTATTACTTTTCTTTTCTTTACTTTACTTAAATCATTCTATATAATTTTCAGTAAATTAAAATTTGCAATTAATTTTTCTAAATTGATATTTATAAAAAATATTTTTGTAAATGTTTTTATAAAATAAAAAAAGTGGAGTATACAATTTGGAGTATGCAATTCCATTACTCCTTTTAAATACTTGAAAATCCCATGACAATTGTTGAATTGGCTCAAGTAATTTACAGCATATGCAATATCTGCCCTAAAGTCCCACAAAAAAATCTGGTCTAGTACACAATAATAAATAAAATAAACCTCCAATTGCCTGTTGATACAATAATTTCTTACAATATTTCGTTTGGTCCAATATTACACTATATTTTGTTCTCATCACTCTCATGCTTAAGCACTCAGACACTTGTCCTAAATATTTGGTACAAAAATTCTTTGACAAAACAGTCTTCAATTATTCAACATGACACGCATCATTAAAGAAACTAAAAAAAATCATCTTCATGCAATGCAACTATTACAAGTTTCTCTCCTTTCTTCCACTCATACACACAAGGTTCATATTTTGACTGATCAAAATCAATCTCTATCAGGATTAAATGAACTTTCTCATACCAACACTTGCTTGCTTCAAACCGTAAACAGCTTTCCTTAGTTTACACACTTTGCCTTCTATTAGAAAACCCTTTGGTTGGGACATATGTATCTCCTCCCTTAACTCACCATTTAGAAAGGCTGTTGAGATGCCTGTGTGGTAAATTTGCAGTTCAAGTTTAACAGATAAAGAGAAAAATAATTTCAGCGTACTATATTTAAAAACAGGAGCAATAGTATCAAAAAAATCTATACCATATTATTGAGAACAACCCACAGCAAAAAGCTTTGTTTTGTATTTGATAATTTCTCCTTCACTGTTACGCTTTATTTTGAAAACCCATTTGCTTCTCACAACATTTTTATCTTTAGGCTTCGTTACAAGATCCCATACATTATTATCCTCATATGACTTGAGTTCATCTTTCATAGCGTTTTCCTAATGCAAAGCATCTCTACTAGCCGAAGCTTACTTACTGTTGCAGGTACTATGTCTTCATCAAAAACTACATTATCATGTAACGAAGCAGCATAGAGTTCAAAATTAGGAAATTCCCTTCTTTCTTTCTCGCAAGGGTTGCCTTCTTTCAGTTTCAGGGTTTTCATTATTATCGTTAATGACTTCATCTTCCCCATCAAATTCACCATGTTCAGCATCATGACACTCATCAGTTGTTTCTTCTATTGGCACAGTCTCTACATCATTTTCTTCCATGAGATCAAGTATTGGACAGTAAACAACATCACTTCTATCTTCTATTCTATCTTCACATATCCGTCACAGTCTTGGAACTAACAGTAAATTTATTCTCATCAAACTTCACGCTGTGCTCAACAGAAATATTCTTTGGTTCATCAGAATCAAACAAACGATACCTTTTTGTTTCCTTGTCATATCCAACAAAAACTACACACTTAGCTCTCCGATCGAACTTATCACAAGAACCTGTTTTGGAATATGAACATAAGCGTCACATCCAAAAACTTTCAAATGATAATATTCCCAGTTTTCATGGTGAACAACTCTTCAGGTATAGCATTATTAATCCCAGTGTGTGGCGTCTTATTCTGCACGTCAATTGCAGTGTTTACAGCTTCAACCCACAGTTGTTTGGAACATTTAGCATGAAACATCATACTCCTTGCAACTTCAAAACTTGACGCATTTTGCCTTTGGCCACTCCATTTTGTTCAGGCGTGTATCTCACAGATCTCTGCTGAATTATACATTTGGACATGAAAAAAGAAGTAATCTCTTTGTTTACAAATTCACCTCCATTGTCAGATCTGAACACTTTGAGAACTTTACCTTTTTGGGTCTCTAATTTAACAACATACTCTTTCACTCTGTCCTTGGTTTGTTTCTTATTCACCAAAAAATAAACACTGACATACCTACAAAAATCATCAAATAGAGTTAGCACATATTTTCCTCCACCAACACTCTCCGGTAAAGGCCCACATAAATCTGCATGAACAAGATCTAACACTTCCGAAACCCTGAGCGAGGAAAAATCTGTCTCGACTGTTTCCCCAAAGCACAAGAAACACACATTTCAGTATTTACATCTGTAAATATAACATATTCACAATGATTGTTTAAAAACCTTAACTTTTGACAGACAACATGACCTAACCTTTGATGGCATATGTTGTAATTTTCAATGTTACTCACAAGAACATATTTCGCTACTGGTTTACCATCCAAGTGATACAATCCATTCATTCTACTTCCAGTACCTAGCACTGAACCCGTAATATCACTATCATCAGCTTCAAAAATTTACAGCCTGTTGAAGTGAACAACACATTTATGTCACGATCAGTACACTGACTAACTAATAACAATGTCAAACTCAAACCAGGAACATAAAGCACATCAGATATTTTATCAATTGAACAAGTTGAGGAAAATTTTAAATCTTCCGTACCAGCAACTTCCAACTTCTCATTATTACCAACAATAATACTCTGATCATGTTCTCGGTCATTGTAATTCACAAGCCATCTCTTTTCTGGTGACATGTGTCCCTCAGAACCAGAATCTATTACAATTGCACTATTAGACATTCGAGTAGACAAAGCAAACAAAAAAGTTCTCTTCTCAGAATTCTTTTTCTTGCTTTTCTGATCTTCATTCTTCTTGTCCATCTTTTTTTCAGCGCCAGTTTTCGATACCTTCGACTTAGGGTAGTCTTGATATAGTGCCAACAACGTCTTTGAGACACGTCAGGCACAGACTTGTCACTTTTCTTATCTGGACGTTTCTTCTTCAAGAAGAAAGCAATACGATCACCCGACTCTTCATTAATAAGATCTCTTCTTTGACTATCAGCCAGGAGTTTACTAATCACAGTGTCCAATACCGTCATTTTCCCCAGCACACAGTGTCATGACTATGCTGTTAAACGCACTTGGCAGTCCTTGGAAAATCATAGCAATCAGATACTTGTCTTTAATTTCTTCTCCCAGACTTTTCAACTCCTGACCTAGAGAGATTATGTGGGCAATATACGACTCCATACGTGAGAAATCTTGATACCTTGCTTGGCTCATAGCCCGCACTAGGTGGACGTAACGCCAGAGTCCCATGGTCTCAAACTTCTTCTTAAGCAATTCCCAAACCTCTTTAGCTGTCTTTCCGGACTCAACGTATTGATAATTTTGGGGGTCAACCATGAGGCAGATGTCGGCCAGAGCACGTTTCTTGCGGCGCTCCTTACCATCAGCCCAACACAGCACTCCAGAGTCCTTGCCGTCGAAAAGTAGTTAGTCATCGAGAAACGCCAAGTTTGTAGTCATCTCGCCCTTTCAGCTCGGCAATCCCGAAGTTACAGGGTAACACCAGGTTACCCCATCTTGGATTACTGAATTGTTGGCGACTACAATCACACGTGCTCATCCACAGCCACGGCTCATCATCTCTCAATCACACTGTCGACTATTACAAATAATTAGTCCTGGGCCCATAACCTGTTATAATTATATAGCAGTGGCTAGTCCAGCGATTAGGAGTGATAAAAGTGATTAACACAAATAAGACATGCACGCTCCATCCATCTCGGGTGTTTAATGAATACTGCCGGAAACAGGAAACAGGAAACAGTACATTCAGTACATAAAACAAAATATAGATGACAAGGCTTACATATTGCCAACCTAAATGCAACACACCATTAATCTTAATAAAAAACGTCTACAAAAATATGTTAATATACAAAAATATGTTAACAATCATAAAATACAAGTACTAACAAGTACTTTTGACTAAAAAGAACTTGAAAAATAATTTTGTTCGCTTTTCGAGGGCAAATATTCCACAGTGCGGCGTAGTAGAGTAATGTAAATAGAGACATGTATGAGAGAACCGACAGATGATGATATGGTTGGTAGAATATCTCATGCAGCTCTGCATTATGATTATTATTTTGTTTCTTAATTTAAGGAAGTGTATGTATGTAGGCAGTTCCTATTGAAATGCTTACTCAAGAGCACATTCGACACATAACCACTGGCATAAATTATTATTTACATTTAAGTTTCACTGTCTGTGTTTTAGGAAATTTTAAAGGTTTTTACACATGTAGCATTCATGAGTAATAAATAAAATTTATATCAAATTTGTTGTTGTTATTGACCCTACTATTCTTTTTATCTAATGAACGACTAATTTTGAGTTGTTTTATGTAACTAAGTATTATTCATTGAAAAATAAGATATATAATTCCATTTTCATTCACAAACTGCATTAATTAACCATGCGTTAGTGGCAAAATAATGTAACATTCTTGGTTTGGCCAGTCTCTCAGACTGTGTTATTATTTTTCTTTATTTCTTAGCATCTGTAATGTTTAATTGAACACAAACATATGGAATGTATACTGGAACTAATATGAAGGGAAAAACACTATTACTTCAATTGGGTTTTCTAATCTGGAACACACAGAAGTAGGTATTATATAATGTTGTAAAAGTCGATTTCATGAGCAAGTAACATTAATTTTTCCATGTGTTTGATTAAAATTCACTTTCATCTTTCAATAGTACTTCAAAGTGTTTAAGACACAAAGATGCATTTCCTGCTATGTTATTATATTTTTCCATACAGGGTTCACCGCCAGCTTCCTGCATTATTTATATTTTTTTAATAATTGTGTTTGAGAAGGAAATATTTGTATTGTTTTATGCTAAATTTCCCATGACATTTGAACAAATTATCCTTCCTTTTTTACAAATAGATTGAATCTCTCTCTCAACTTCATCCTTTGGTTTATTACTAACATCATACTTGTTTCTTATGGCTGTTGAGGGGTACTTCACTGGTTTTAATTTACATTGTATAACACTTGTATTAACTCAATGTAATTTAAGAAATATTTTTGAAGAAGGTAATGTCGCGTGGTGAGGAAGGGGGGTTTGTTTGTTTCGGGCACTTTCTAAAACTCACCTTCGACGTGGTTTGTTCTACTCCAGTCATACACTTACATAGTCCTTCTACTGCAGTGACCCAGAGCTCCAGTAGGTGCTGTGCCCTGCGCTGGCGACTCAGTCCTACTGCTCACGTGAAGGTAGGAGCGGGCGTGCTTCACGGACACTCGGCGACGGGTAGCTTGAGGGCAACTAGGAAGAGAGGGCTGTTCCGGCACCGTAGCTGGGGCCGTGCCGGCCAAGCCAGTACTCGGGGTTGGAGGAGAGAGCGACAGAACGTATGTGGCGTAGAGCTACACCCGTTCTGCCCCGACGCCTCGAGCTTATATAGCCGCAAAGTGCAGAGTCGTCAGTTTGGGTCCGGCGCGATGTTCAAACGACAGCGCGAGTGCCGCTGCATGTATTAACGCGACAGTAACAATGTACTACTTATGATCGTTGAAAATAAAGGTCATGAACCGGTCACAGGGACTGTGACACTCCAATGGAGAGTTAAAAGACAAAAAAAGGGATGAAATCTAAGTAGCATTTACATTTATTTTCATAAATTAAACAATTCTTAATTAACTAAAATTTTAAACTACTTTTACTTTGAATATATTCTTTTATTATATTCTGAAAGATATTCTTACAAATTTTCCCAATAAGAGTGAAATATAAATAGGGTTAATTTACATAATTATGAATAGTTTTGCAACAAAATATTAATACATGAAACAGAGTATTTCTGGATAGGACCAATCCTTTTGTCTGCCGAAATCATTTTCGACTGAGGTATCAAAAACACAAAAAAATACAAGATTTTGGTAACTGCTAAATTACGCAAATGATATCCATACATTGCAAATGATTTTGAATTATGTTTTCATAATCTTCAAATGTAGAGATTCATAAGGGGTTATGTAGATTATTCATACAAGTACCTTTCTATAAAAAAAAGAGTACATGCGTGAATATATCCCTAATGAGAAGACGCCGTGAATGTATTTCCACCCCGAGTATCTTTCTACTTCACTTGATACACATACTACAATTTCAGCAAAAATTATTGAGAAAGCTATTTCTCAGTAATCACAGGAGCAGCTGATTACTGGAATCTAAAGAAAAAGAATTGCAAGACTTAATGGAGTCACTACAATAATATATTAATAAAGTTATGTATGCTACAAACTCTTCTTACATTAATTGACAGGGACCCGTTTCACAAAAGTACAAGTTCATAAAAATATTCAGTTATCAGCGTTTTGCAATGGTATGCTTATTACAAGAGAATATACAAATTTTACAAGTGATTTACTTGTAATCCACAAACATTATTAGGTTGCTAACATTTGTAAATAATATTTAAAATAGGGTTACTTAATAACATTTTCAAATAATAAATAATATTTAAAACAGGGTTACTTATTAACATTTTAAAGTAATCAAACTATGGTGTTTGTGGATACCTTATTATACTAATGTCACATTGTTTTATAAAAATCTTTGCTCCTCAATACAACACTTTTAATAATAATAATAATATTCACCCTCCCAGTGATTAGACAACCCTTTGCAAAAATAAGTCGTAAAAGATTTAGTACTTCTGTATAATCCTTAGTCCAAATAAATGAAGTTGTCTCTAAAATGAAACCATTAAAATTATCATTAGAAAGTTTCCTAGGACACCATCTGCTTAGACCAGCAAAATCTGACGTGCAGTGTTAAAATCCCAGTGTTGATTTCGTTTCGAAAGACCTATTAATTAAAAAGTTCATTAACAAGACAGGGTTGTGAATACTTATCTATACAATTATTAATAACAATTAATTTATCAATCACGCTGTTGCCACTTATTTCATTATTTATAATCTGCATTGTCCTAACTGACTGTCTCATTTGTCAACAAAGAGTGTAATCTATCGCAGCAAGAAAGTTGTAACATAACCACACACCAAGAAAGATTTTTCAAAATCCCATTCTTCAAAAAATAGTAAATTCGAGGTTTTGAATTTTTTCTAAAATTGATGGATGAACTAATTCAGGCATCATCCAAGGAACTGTGAGATATGCAAAAGTTATAAATTTAATGATCTAGAAACTGGTCTTTGGGTTTTTAAATATTTAATTTTGTAATGGCTGTGAAGGGGCAGAAACGAATACATGTTTTTATCTACTCCCTCTACTCCCACTTTTTGTGGGGTTTTAGGTTTCGTCAAGGTCGTTAGAGTCCTTCATGTTGTTATCATTCACACTAATGGCATGGTAACTTATTTTCATTATACTCTGTGAAATAATAGATTTATCAACTCTATTTTACATGTACGTCTTACTCAATTCAATATCTAAAAATACATTTCTAGAATTTAGCTATTTTGCTTTTTAACGGATTAAGAGCAGATATGTTTGGTACAAGACTGAATTACACAATTATTTTCTATGTTGATTAAAGATGGAAAGTTGAAATTTCGACAATTTTTCATTTGTGTTACCGAGGCTCAATTGATTTTTAAAAAATCATATTTAATGGGATTTGTAAGAATGAAACATGATAATCTAGAAGTTTAAATATTCCCCATTAACTCACAGTTATTGCCTCAATTATTTTATTTAAACGACATTAATTCTTATATCTACAAATGTGTTTTTGCGTTTTTTAAATATTTAATTCTTAGTGGGTGTTAATGCTGCTCTATTTGTTAACCTCCTATTGTATACATTTGAATATATAATAACTATAACATATTTACACTTTACAAGAACAAACTATCCAAGGGTTCCATCAGCAATTAAAAAATATTATGAAATTTCACATATCTATTCTTCCGTATTGTAACGAAACTAAGAGGGGAGTGATGAATGGAGTAGTGATTAACACTCACCTGATTATATTTGCCCTAGCTAGCTCTTGCGTCAATAAAAAATCAAGTGAATTCGTATTATTTTTAATTAAGTGGAAACAATACACAGGGTTCTTGTTAAAGGAAAACGCATATTACAAAAATAAAATTGACTTAATTATCCCTGATACATTTTGAATTAACTCTACCATGCACAAACCCCCAAAAATCACACGTTATCACACACAACATTGACATGAAAATTTTTTTAAAGAATTTCTGGTATTAATTATTACCAGTTCATTACAGCAAAAACAGTAATTAAATTTATAAAGCCATTATTACTGCTCACTCCTTTTTCTGCCCTCATTAAGAATACAATCACAAAAGTTCTGAGCGTGGGCCATTACTATTCTGGCTCGTTGCACTAAATCTTCTCGCCGCCACTTAACATCTATTACTGATCGCAGTAAGTATTCTCAGGTTACCTTTCAGTCTAAAAGCTGGAATGCCATTGGTTAGCATCGGATCGTGCGGTGCGTCCTCCCTCGTACCTGCCGGTCGCCCATTCAACGTTCAAAACCAGCCTTCTCTGGAAGTTGCTCAGCCTGTCTGAAGTTTCTCGTTCTCGGAAGTTGCAGCGTTCACCGTCATAATACATTTCTTTTACAGCGAGAATTCATTCAATTTGATGGGACGCGATTAAATAGTCTTTACAATCGCCACTTGTTACAAAACAAAACATTTGATCTCCGACTAGTTCTCGGATAGATTATTAAAGTTGAAACTTTGAAAACTCTGTATAATTTGGAGTACGATCAAGTTATCAATTGAGAATAACTTGTTCAAAACTTCAAGACCTAGAGGTTAAGAATAATGAAGAAAATCTCGAAGTGATCTTGCTCGAAAATACTCGAAGTGACTGATCAAAATACTCGAATCTGATTGATGATTGAATGCTCAAAATACTCGAAGTGATTGCCTCTCGTGCTCAAATCCGAATGATTGTGCTCGAATGAAAATACTCGAATGAATCCATCTCGAAAATACTCAAAATCTGCTCGGAGCGTCTCTGCATTATGTTTTTATCACCTCGTTCCTCACTCTGTCCCTCAGAAGGTACCTCACGTGATACACTTTTAAAAACCATGTGACTATTTTTTTCCAATAATGTCAAATTTACATTCCACGCGGAGTTGTCGTGATTGGTTGAGTTTATAACGACGTGCTTGTTCCTAGTCACTCAGAACGTTCCTTCCTCGGAAATTTTCTCACTTCAATGGCGTTATCCTTTTCAACCATCCTCTCCGTAATTTTAACCCAACGCTTTTTAAGAATAGAAAATTAAATTTAGAGAACTTTCGAACCTTTCACTGCCACTCCCTCGCCTCCTTTGCCAACCGTTATGCGACGCACGCCCAACGGTCGTTGCCGCGTGGTGTACGTCAACCGTCCCTAGACATTTCTCATAAGCTGAGGGTCGAGCCTCCTCATACCCACGCTCTCCGGGTCGCTATCTATTGTCATTCTTTTAATTTGTAAAGGGCTTCTGCCTCTCTCCACACCCACGATATGAGTTTCTCTTGCAGCTGCACTTTAAAACCCAAAATCCGTCACTAACGCTGACCTTGTCTCCTTCAAAATACTTTTCGTAATTTTCCGTTGCTTCTCAGTTTAAATTTAACGACGCCATCCATTGTGTTAACAAATTTTCTACCTACTTCCCCCTTCCTAGCCAAAATATGTGTAGTATTCAGACGTTCTTCCAATCGCTGAATTTTTATGACCGTCCTCCGAACAACAAAATACGAAACCCTGCGCCCTTCACAACGGTCACTTTATGCTCGCAGCTCCGAAGCATAAATCACCGTCACGATTCCGCTCGCTTAAGAAACATTTTACTGTCATAGTTCTCATTACTCTAATTAATAATTATTAGATTCTTATAGTATAGAAAGAAAGAAATCATATAATGATAATTAGTTTGAATTCAACACAAAATTTATAAGGATATATGCAAAATGTAGTATGTAAGAAATTTAGTTTGATCTACAAAAAGTGGCACAACTTGGTGGCAAGTATGTCGTCAGAGCTTTAAAGTTTTACATTATACTTCACACAATCTGCCAAGAAATATATTAGTCACCACTTGGAAGCTTAATTTGGTCAATTTAATTTTTTAAACATAAAAATAGTATTTAACTAATTTGCATAACCTAATTTATCCAAAAAAGAAATATAAGCCCAAATATATCAAATAATATTTCTAGTAAGTCATATCATGAAAAATAACTAAAGAACATCAACAAATTCTACTTCTAAAATGTGGATCACATAAATGTACAGACTTAGGAATAGCAGAATAATCTGCAATTGTGAACTACTACAATGAACAATCTATCTTTGTAATTAAATTGGTAGCACATTCCAATGATACAATAAAAGAAACCAAAAAATCAATACCATGACAGTTCCTGAACAAATCATATTTATCACACCCACTGAAGTAGCAAAACTTCTTGATCACAACAAGCTGCTCATTCATTTTTTTAACACAAAATATACAAAATTACCTCCCAAAAGATTTTGTTAGTACACTGATAGTTGGAAGACGACAAAATTATCCTGAAGATTACTTTTATCACATTAAAGTTCTCTCCCATTCTGTTTCGGTTGGGAAGGAACCGCGTTGTACGTCCACATTTTCATTCGATAAAACGTTGCCCAAACGTTTCGGAAAGAAACTACTAGATAGTATCTCTTTCAAATTATTTCAAGTGCCACTACCACATTCAAGACGAGACCCAAGAGACATCTGTAACAAACCATCCCAAGAGCCTTCGGAACACTTCGGCGGTATATAAGGTTTGTTCCAGCAGCAAATTCCGAACAGTTCGGAACGGTTCGGAATTCTCTAGGGATTTCCTCAGTGCGCATGCGCGGAATTCAGGACGATTCCGAACCGTTCGGGACCAGGGGGGTGAATCATTACAGGAGGACTTGGAGGCTTGTTTTCAAGTAACCTGTAACCCTCCCAGGAGACGGCTCTGCCCATGACGACGACTGCCCATGAGGAGACAACAATGCATCTGATTTAACAGGGTAATCTCAATGGTGCAAAATACCCTTCCTGACATACCTCCCTGAGGCAAGCGATACATTATTATTATTATCATTATTATAGACCTTTGTAGCTTGCCAACATCTAGGTCATTAGCGCCCTTGAGTGATACATGAATGACATGAGGGCAAATGATGAAAATTATTGTGGAATGAGAGGGATCCTGCCTTCATAATCTTGGATCAGACAGGATTTGAACCAGTTTCACCAGAGGTAGAAGACTAGTATGCCATACCACCTTTAACCACAATACTAATTATTCATAGTACATGTCATCCATGATGTGATAGGCCCACTGATTTGTACTCTTTATGTTCCTTTAAACACAGACTACATATGTCTGCATGTAAATACAAAACATGATACAGTAGAACTTCGATTAACCATGGTGCTCACTCTCCCGTCGAAAAAAATAATTTCAACTACAATTTCTACTATAGAGTAAATTATTTAATTAACCTTCACTGTACTGACTGGCAGAAATTGATGAGATCATTCTTTGGGTCTCATCATCACAACATCTGGAAAATATTACAAGATTTTCAGTCGGTATTCATATAATAATACGTATGTGGTTATGTGGTGCAACAATATTTATGTTCATCATTTCATACACAGACTTCATTCATCAATATATTACTTATATATTATAGATAATAAATTTTTATACAATACTTCATGTAACATTCGTTTTCATTTAACACACCATGGAAGTTGTCCGGGGTAAAGTTTGCGGAGCACACCCGTGAGGCCAAGACAATTTAACAATTGTCGTCGTCTACAAGAGAATGTAACAAATATATTTATAAATAAATAAGCAACAATAATCGCTGCAAAGCGAATGAGCTAAGTACGTCTGCCCGCGCGGACAGTGGCGCTAAGGCAACAAGAATTACTTACCTTTCTGTTGGGGTAGGGAAGCCTGGGAAAGTAATGTCCGGGTTGCCGCCTACTGTGTTAAAGCACCCCGGAACACAACAAACAAAAATTCGCGACATTACGTTTATTTTATAACTATTTCGTATACGCGAATGTCGGCTACGGTACAGTAAACCCCCCCCCAGGGGACTTACATCTAGTAAGTACGTGTTTGGCGAACACGGGGCCCCGAGCTGAGTCTGGCATTACTTCCACTTACTTGTGCCATGCTCCTTCCTTTCTCTTTTCTGACCTCCCTTGGTCACCTCTTGTTCTTTTCGATCCCGACGCCATTAGGGCTAGGGTATCTTTCATTTTCTTCTTCCCCCAGGGGACGTACATCTAGTAAGTACGTGTTTGGCGAACACGGGACCGCGAGCTGAGTCTGGCATTGCATCCACTTACTTGTGCCATGCTCCTTCCTTTCTCTTTTCTGACCTCCCTTGGTCACCTCTTGTTCTTTTCGATCCCGACGCTATTAGGGCTATGGTATCTTTCATTTTCCTCTTCTTTTTTTTTAATGTTTTTAGGAAAGTGTTTTTAGATATGATAGAATTTCTGTTTTGAGTTGTAATGCAGGAGGGTTTTTAGTGGGTATGGCTGAGTCTTTCGGCGAGTCCCACACGCGGGGAGAGTCATGTTGGCTCTCCCTAGTGCGTAACTGCATTTTCCCTACCTGTACAAGTTTTAAGGGCTCTAATGACCTCGCTGTTGACGAGCCCTAAAGCCCCACAAAAAAAAGGTACAGTAAACGTACCGCAGCGCACGCAGAATGTAACGAACAAAGGCAAACACTACCACTGCACTAGCAGCCAATAGATGGGTGAACACGAGCCGAAAGCTGTTAGTATGGGAGAGGGGAGTATGGTTTCTAGTCTGTGCTTCAAACCTCAGACCTTTTCCCCCTATCTTCTTTCCTCACCCTGCTCTGAATCCTTCAATGATTAACAGCCGAAGTGTTCCAAAGGCTGTTGGGATGGTTTGTTACAGGTCTTATAGTCTAGGGGCTCGTAGACAGCGGAACAAGAATCGGCCTGCTGAAGACTGACAAAAATTTAAGTAACATAATAGTTTATTTGTAATGTGCTAATGTAATTGAATGGGTTTATTTGTAATAAAGAATTAAGGAATGATATAAACATTTATAATTGTATAGTTCAATTTTCGACGTGTGTGTGTGTGGGGGGGGGGCGACATTTTTATCATTTGTAATTAACAGTACGTTAGCGATTTTTTCAATTGTATTAAATTCATATATGAAGATAGCATTAAATTTTTATTACAAGTATGGTAGGGCTGGCGAAATTTTCTCATTGTTTATTATAAACATTAGGTTAACATTTCCATTTCTTGTACAAAATTCACAGCATTCCATTTCTCATAGCAGTGTTCAATTTTGGGATTCATGATAGGGGAGGGGGGGGGGAGCTGGCGAAATATAACACCAGTCCCACCCCCTTTTGTTAATAACCGAAGACTGTGACTTGCACAAAAATCAAGTTTGGTTGTACAATATTTCTGGAAATTTGTTTTCTCGATTCACATATGGAGAGAGTGGACATTTTGGTATGTGCCTTCTCACAAGGTGAAGCAAGTAATATTTTTGCCATCTACTATAAATAATTAAATTATTTCTGTAGTTAAAACTAAATTAAGGTGAACAACTAGGTGACGACTTAATCCTGTAATATCTATGGTTAGGAGGAAGAGCAGTCTATTAAGAGCCTTGCCACAATTCTTACTTGCGTTATTACTTTAAGGCAACAGATACTGTGCATTATATCCATGTTGTCTGAAGTCAGGTTGCCAACTATTCACCCACATATTTCTAATCAATAAATAAATTAATTCTACTGATGGAAAAGGACCATTATATTGTGATTTTAAAGCTTTATAATAAATTTAGATTGTCATTAAACCCTTTCTTTACCAAGGGTCACATTGTCTTCAGTCACATGACGTAGCTAACATTTCCCGTAGAATAGTATTTCCCAGAGGTTTTGGTGAATTAACTTTGTAAATGCCACGTAGCTAAGAAAATCTAACATCACTGCTTTCCTATTACCATTTGCTATGATTTAGTAGGTTTTTTTTCCATGTTAAGTCAATACATAAAAAAAGAAAACAAGCCTGCGAAAGCTTCTCTATATAAGCCTGTAGTAATTTAAAGTCAAATATTTCAAAATTTTGCACCACGAGGGTACAAAAATTCATTGTTGCTGAATAGGGAATGGTTCATATCATTTGAAACATTTTTAGCGGGTACTTAAGCCTAGTCGCTCTGACAGATATAATACAAAGCCATTCTATTTACTTTCACAACTTATTTGTCTCCGGGAGATGTGTAGGCTTAGGCCAGCTTATACACCATTATTTGGGCTAAGATATTGGGAAGGAGAGATACTCGATTTGTAGACAATGAAGCACCCAACAAATGTCAGGAGTAAGAGGGGAAATGCCACCTGTCTACCTCACGTCACTTAGCTGAGCAGGGGGTCAAACCCACTCAACCGCATAGCAGTATACAAGACACTACCACTAAACCAGTGCCTATAACTAATTTCTAAAATTTAAAATAACATACCTGGGAAAACATGTCTTAAGCAATTAAAAACTGATCTACTAAAATTTTATTTGAAAACAAAAAAATTGCACATTTCTATAGAAACATTTCTCTTTAGAGCAATATATTTGTGCGTATTCACTTTCAAACCAAAAATATTGGTTCAGCTTACAGCTAATGCAAATATCATACAATCAAGTAATGCCATATTGCATTTTTGGAATCAATAGAATATCATGCTAAAACTGAAAGCATCACCACCCATCAATGATTCCACATCTCCAGAAACCCATGGGATACAAAAGGATTGTGATGTACATGAAATACACAGTTCACTTCAAATATCAATACATACTATAACATCAAGATAAAATTCAAGTATATACAAAGGGACTACTTAAATCAGCCATTTTAAAATTTCATTTTCACACTAATTCAGTAACACTCAAAAGGAACAGATTTTTAAAATTTTAAAACCACTCTTGCACTGCTTCAAAATAATATAGTTTCTGGAATCATACAGATCCACATTCATACACCACAATAAAACCACTAGAAAGGGAACCAGTAAAATCTTCCAATAAAATAAATTCACAAATAAAAAGTTGTCTTCCCTATCCACCTGAGGAAACTTGATGGTAACTTAGCATTTTACAATGTTCAAGTTGCATAAACTACTAGTATATTTTCACAATTTTTTTATTGGAAATATCCTCCCTTTAAGTATGTTTTTCACCTTTAGTTCATCAAAATGCAAAAATCACCGTCTCTCCCATATACCAAACCCTCACCAGCAGTTCTACAATCTAATATCAATTAAATGTGAACCAATCTTTTTAATATTGTAATAATTTAATCAATCAGGATAAATCAAACACAATTTACCAAATTTTTCTTCAATATACAGGGGCAATACTAAATATCCATTATACATTAAAACAGAATAATGAACTCCTGAAAATCTATAATGTAACAAGCAAAGTCGGTTAATAAAGACAATATAATAAAGAAAGTTAATGTAATACAGAAATAAAACATCACTGTTTAGACTGCCTCGAGTTTTCTACAAAAATATCTCTAAAGCTTCCTGAATAGTAAAATAAAGAACCAAACTTGGAATGTATCACTTCTATGTAATTAAACTTTCTATAAAATTTTATAACACATTTAAAAACTCATCACAATAATTCACTGGTATATTTTATCCAATCAACATTACTTCCTTGAATAAAAAATTGACTTTAACAAACTTCGCAACTGCTATATAACAAAAATGGTGCTTGTAAATACTAGAACACATCCTACTAAAAAAATTATTAAGTAGATTAAACAACCTTCATGTAGACTATTACGAATGTGATATTTTCATTAAATATTTGAATAGTTTACATTAATGTTGTTTAATGTATTTAATATTTTCAAACACACAGTGCATGTAAATTAAACAATCTTACTCAAGAAGTTAATTATACAATTTTGTGATCAATTTATCTGTAAATAAACTTTACTATAGTTGTAGTAAGCTGCATAACATGATGTACAAACAACTTTCCAAAATGCAACCATGTCAAATGAATGAATGAATGATGATATTTCAAAAAAACACAAATGGAAGTATTATCAATCAAACAGGCAGTAAAATTTATTGAATAGAAATTGAAAAAAAAAACACTTTAAGAATTTACCAAATATTCATTAGGGGCTACAATAGTAATACAAAAACACCAAGTATTTACAAATTTGTCTTCCTATATTTTTCCCTAGTATACCAATAATATCATTGATTTCATTTTCAATAGCAATCACATTCATTTTAATGAAATCTATAAAAAGTACTTAAAAGTGCTAATGTTTTCTTAAGGTAAAAATGTTTTTCATAACATTCTTATGTTGGTTACTATCAGTATTAACAATAGTATATCACGACTTTACAGGACACATACGAATGAAATCTCTTAGGAACAAGAAATACACTGAAAGCACAGTAAATATGAACTGCACATTAACTGAAGCTCGCACATACTCTATCTTACTTAGGTATCTAAGGCAATATAAAAATTTCCATAACAATGCATTTTCTAATAATATATGGACACCTTAACACAATGACAACAAACATGTAACTAACTGCACAAAACATATCTCATAGAATCTCATAAAAAATAACAAAATGATTAATCAGATTAAGAAACCAATAAGTTATTGTAATTCAGGATGTAAAAATTCACTCTGAAATTACATAGTTCTCTTCCTCTAAAAATATGAATATAATCAAGGCTTTGTCATCTCCAAATCAATCATTTCAATCAAAAAAAAAATGAGATCAATAATACTTCTAATAAGTGCACACAGAAAATTATTGAATATATTTCTTAGTTCCACTTTTTTTCAATTAACTGATGAAGTACAACAAATAATAAAGAAAAATAGAAAAGTGAAAAAAAAAGAAATTAATTCAAAAATTATTTAACAAACTTTGACAACAAAGCAAGTATAAAAGCTAAGTACAAAACTTAACACAACTGAATATTATGTTGATTCAAGAAAATTCTTTGGAGCACAAATACACATTATACAAAATGTGTCTCAAAATAATTAAATGTAACCGGAAAGATCCTTTGCAAAATTGACAATCAGTTTGAATTAAATGAATACAGAAACAGAACTATGTGGCAGAAGAACTTTAGATAGTAACGGCTGAATACATTGAAAAAATAATTCAATATTTTTGTCAATCTTTTTTTGTCTGAAAAGCATTATACAAAAGCAACTACAAGTAAGTATATGACTAAAAAATAACATCAAATAAACAATCAGGAAACCATTTAAAATTATGTACCTCTTGTTAACTATGGGAAGAATCATATGATTGAAATTATAAAATAAAAGCTGCCAAATTAATTTTAATCTTAAAACACAACACCACAATATCTAAAAGAATATGTGCTTCAGACATTTGTATTGTCTGTTTATTTGTGTAGAAAAATATGTTCCAATTTTTCAAGTTACGAAACGTTTTACAGTACTTCTAAATATTTATAAGTCAGCAGTAAGTAAAATCTACAAGACGCAGGATCACATAGCAAGGTATCTGGCAGTAGAACATGTACAAATATTCAGGAGAAAAATCAATTTCAGTAACACACAAGAAAACAACTACAACTACATAATTTGTACAGCACAGACTTCATTGCAATATCCCATCACATCATGGCAGTTGCACCTCCTCATAGATTAATGACGAATACACTGAAACTGCAACATAGGCAGAGCACAAGTTGCAGTTTATTAAATCAAGTTATAATCTGCCATGTCAGTAAAAGCTGAAATGTCAACAGGCAAGAAGGCATCTATCAACAAGATCTTTAACAGAGACAAAATTAAATCACCAGCAATTCCGCCTTTTGAAAATAACTCTGCATTAAGAACCGGTGTTTTAATGCTAATTCCATGCACTTCCGGTGATCAAATTATCAGAGAACACGCCGTGGCCCGAGTATTCAGTTATTTTCACAGTTCCCTTGAAGGAACCCTTAACTGTCTCAGTTTGCTTCTCATGAATTGTACAAATCAGGTCACCTTACATTGTTCTCTGTAACATACTTACTTTGTTGAACACAATACATAAGCTCTATTATCTTTTACGCGTCCAGTAGAAGTGAATAAGGCTGTGGAGCAAGCCACCCCTGTCTGCTATGGCTCCACCGAGCCCAAGTAGCTGTCATTGAGACTTCATGGATACCAATTTACGGCTGCGGGCCCGTGCCTCCTGCCGACTATTAGTATACTCAAACCAAAGCACGTTTGGAATAAGCGTGGTGTCTCTCAGTAAAAGAAGTTCTGATATTCTCCTGCAAATAAATTTGAATTATATTTATATCATTTAGAATTTTAAACATGAATGTCAATGAAGAGTTAATATCTTACCATGAAGCAATTAGAGGAAACATTGGAGTAAATACAAGGTAAGTAAGAGCAAACCATATAGAACCAAAAATGAATCCTACAAGAGCTCCACTGAGAACTTGTTTTACACTGTGATACTGAAGATAAACTCTGAAAATACACACAGGAAATGAAAAATATAACACATTAACTGTTCACTATCATGTAAACCAATATATCATAAAAATTTCTTAAATTGCATTGAATAACCAGCATGTCATCTATATTAGATTTATATCAGCTTCAAAATAACAAACTTCAATAATAAATTTAAGTCTTTTCAAACAAACATAACACATGATACTTGGCATTCAATTGTAAAATACTTCGAGAACATATCATAGAGTAAAAGCCGTTAGGTACTGTGAACTAGATTTTTCATACAGTATGTATAAATATATTAATATAATTCTAAATGTTAAATTACTTAATCTATCCCGAAGCATGAAGAGCTCTATGAAGCATGAACGAAAGTACATTCAATTCAACATGTGTTTTGTAACCACCTCTGCTTGCTAACACCCAATTTTTTTTTATCTAAGACTAATTCGACTTACAATCAATTAGAACACTAACTGTATCTTTATTAGTCAGAGGTGTACAAGCACTTATTGTATGATTCGAGTACCTGCATGGAGGTATAGACAGTTGCTTATCAACCTATTCTTGCTGAAGGTATTCACTGGTGTTAGGAAAGTCAAAAGATACATTACTTACCTACTGAGAGTCACAACAGTAGCTAGTAACACACAAGTAGATATGATAGCAGTCTTCCATACATTTTCTAAGAGAGTATTATTATTCATATGATGTAATCTGCAACAAAATACAAATGTTCAACTGAACACGAAAACGTAAAAATCTATTTGTTGCGACAATTACACTTACCTGATAAATACAAAGTATATCACATATGTAGCAAAAAACCACATAAACTGGGAATGAGAGGATGGCATGCCATACTCGGAATACAACCCAGCCCTCTGCATGGGTCGTGCTTCACAAAATGTGTGTTTTAAAATAACGTTTAACAGTTCATTCATGGTAGTACCCAAGAAAAAAGATATCTGAAAAATTAGCAAACAACTTTAGTAATCTAAGAACAATGGAAAAAGGTATTCAAAATATTACATAAAGAACTTTTCATGCTGTAAAATTAAAGAAGACTTTGACATTACTAATGACAGTATTATTACAAAAGACAGTAACATGTAATTTACATAAATTTTTCTACAAGTGCTGCTACCAACACAACCACAACTAACTTGAAGAGTGAACTGGCATTAGTTTTAAGGATTTCAACTAAATTAATTCTGCCTAAAACACTATTTAACTAGTAATAATCATTAAGTAATAAATATCACCTCATGATTAATGACTGAAAAATAAAATCTCACTCAATACACCAAAATGTACACACTTGTATCAGAAAATTTCACGATAAATGGAATAAGTAAAAAATTAATACATCACTGTAGTATAAGTCTTACTTACTTACACTTTAGTTAAAGCTTTACTACATCTTCCAACACTAATTTTTATTATAAACAAAAACAAAATACTAGTAATAAATTAAGCCAAAAGTTCCACAAATTAAAAAAAAGTCATTCAAATACCCTCAATAATACTATCTGCCATTGTTCCACCACAAAACAAAACAAAACCGATTGCCCTTTTTAGTAGCACACTCACCGTATGCAAATCTCGTCGAAATAATATCAATGTGACAAACCCAGCTATAATTCCAAGAGGTAGCAAACTAGAAATTGCTAATAGTTTACCAATCCAATCTCCTGCAATGAAAAAGCTTTATCAGTGCCAGGTCATAATCAATCTTCTCTGATTTCAACGTAGGTTATTTCAAATGGACAAACACATCAAATCAGTGAAGTAAATAATACTCATTAATGAGTATTTTGCATATGCCTTTAGGAATCGCACACATGTACACTGCTCTGACGACAGTGGGCGACAGGTCTACTAGTGACATACAGTCAACAAAGGCTTAATGAGTACAGAATCAGATAATCCCCATAAGAAACTGTTGGAAATACCTTGAGGGTATTCAACTAGTGTTAGCGATAGTGGTACCCAATTAATCCTCTCTTCAGAAGACAATTTGGGATTTTGTACAAAACTTTCATCATCAGTGGCTGCCATCTTTGATGCTGTGACAGGTTACCCAACATCAAGTGCCGAAAATTCTCACACGGAATCTTCTTGCTGGTTACTCTTTCTCTCGTAGAGCATGCATACAAACTTGCCGATGCTTTTTATTTGGAACTGTCGTTAATCATAGTTTAACATAGGCATAATTTCAATTTCCAGTCTGGAGTCAAACGTTTGACAACACCGGTCTCGTAGGCCGGCCGGCCAAAGAGAAGTATCCTAGCTAACACGTTCATATATTTAGTCGTCAATATCTTAGACGCTAAAAAAATAAAGCGGGACCACAATAGATAAGTAATTGCTTTAAGTTGATATTCATTTTACACAAAGAATATGAATCTGTAAACAATCCATTCGCTGAAACAAAGTTAACGCATTTAACCAAGCCGGCCAACGGTACACCGTTGCCACATAATGCATCTTCCAGCCTGGTAATTGTAGGAAGCCATGACACTGGTTATCATGGTAAACTCATTCGCGCCACAGGGTTACCGCTTGAGAGCAGCACTGTCGCGCTGTGTAGGGGGTTTTCTGGCGCTGGCTTTACTCTCAGTCTAATTTTGCTCTGCGACGTGTTAACTGCGCGCGTGTGTGTGTACGTGTGCGCTAAGCAACCATGGATATTCACGATACAGAAAGCCATGATGAGGACAGTTTAGGCATGGAAGAACTCATCTATCGTGAAAAATCGATTAAAAAAATAAGTCGAAGTTATAATAAGATAGTTTCTGTTTCTTTTTATTACTTACGTCTCAAAGTGGAGTCTGGCTAAGGCACAATGGAGTCGAATTGCTGAAATGTATATGCATGTAGATAAATGAATAAAACTTTTGATTTTCGTAACTTTACTTAAATAACTTAAAAAGTAAAAATATCAAATTTTGGTAGCCTGATTGTGAATTTTTAAAGAAGAGAATGTACTAATATCATTATTGTCAGAACAGTTGTTTTTCATAGCAGCGAGTATACAAAGAGACATTTGAATGGTCTTTTATGTATGTTAAAAACGATTCGACGCATGTTTAGCGAGAAATTGACAGTTTCCAGTTATTTAACGACTAATGCAAGTATTCTAGGTTTCGGGGATCATCACGTTATCTTCAACAAACTATGACTCGGTTAATATTGCACCTACATAAATGAGAAAAACTCATATTACCATCTTCTATATTACCTTTGTTTTCTTCCTACATATTTTTTCGCTTATGTATTTGGTTTTCGAGTTATTTACGAAAAAGCTAGTCACACACTTTCTTGATAAAAAAAACTGCTAAATTTAATGGTATATATCTAAAAAATACGGACTTTTCGTAAAAATGTATAACACATTGTTTAGAATTAATTTCTTTATTGATTCCCAGGTTATTATGAACTTTAAATTTATTATCCGCTTAAAGGTGTAGTACCTACCCTCAGGTGGTTAAGCAGTCAAAAAGTATTTTAATTGTAAACGAGAAGCCTTTCTTAACAAAAATCAAAAGGTTTTATGCATTTAACCGGAGATAACCAAAATTCCGCAGGCAAGTGACGAATTGATTCCTCTATAAAAATGTTTGACATTAATGTTCATTTACTCTGTATCATGTCTGTTAATCTTGAAAATATCTTTCCCAGCATTTTAATGTACGAATTCTTAGGAAAATAAAACATACTGGAGTATGAGCCATACCCCAAAAACACTCTGGAAGCTATAGGAGTGGATGGTATCTTGATTTTAATAATTACAAGATTTTGTAATGGAACACCATGATTTTATATCAAAACAAACAATAAATCAAAGAACATACAAATATTAATTGTTTTACAAAGAAATGACACAAAAACACGTTCCCTAATAATCCCACCAAAAATCTAACTTAAACACACAAGAAATCAACGAACATACACGTAAAATATCTAATACTAAAACTTTCAGCTATACACATGGCATTAATTTAAAGATAAAGGATACATGTTATATACAACAAGGTTCAGTTAAATGTTATTGAATTCGTCAATGAAGGGAGATTAAATTGATCATGAAAGATCATACTGTTCATGAGATTTTCACTGGCCAGTGAAGTGTATGTGAGCTCATACGTTCTTGTAGCGTTTGCCGATGCTCAGTTGGCGTACAGCGTCCCAGGCGGGGGTAAGATGCAGGAGGCAGCGACAGTGCGTGGATCCATCAATAGTATTTAAAGTTTATAAGATCACACTGTTTCCATTATTACAATAAAGTCATATTCATGACAATTCCATATGGTCGCACCACATGGTCGAAGGAAATGTACAGTTTTACCTCAGATACAACACGCTTCACATACAAAATGTTCATGACGGACGCAGTTGGTCCCATCTGCACTCGACGAAGTCTGGAGAAAGTGATGTGTTCCTTATTAACTCGAGGGATCACACTTCCGCGGAAATACATTATTACTGATTTGATCGTGAGCAAATTAAAGAATTTGACACAAATTAAATAATTGATTCCATGTTACATTAAAATTAGAAAATAGACATTCAGACTTTGGGTGGAGATTTTCCATGTAATTAATAAATAATTATGTATATTTTATCATGAAATGTTTGGGTGAGAATAGAGCTCTCTAGTGGAAGATTGACGTACTTAACCCTTTTAGATCTATTGTTAGTATTATACAATATTATTAGCTTCTGGTGGAAATACACCACATACTCTTCAGTTGAGACAGACATACTTCCGAGAGGTCATTTTGAACCTAACATGCCAGCAGCGAGCGAGCGCTAGAAGCATGCTACAATTGCCTGCAAGTGCCGCTACACACAGCACAGTAACAGACAACCAAAGCGATCGGTACGCAACGGGGAACTGTGGCAATGAGCCAGCGCCAGAAAGCCTTCTATGAATGCTACTTCCGCTCATCTCCACCAGATGTCAGTCACTTTGCGTGGCGGAGCGAATAGACCCAGAGTGCGTCTAGAGAGAGTGACGCCGATCTATCCTCACCACCGAGATCCGTCATATTTCCGTCAAAGTGGCGAGTGATTCAAATACACTAATGTAATTATGTTTGTTTCGCGTGATGTACCATAAGGTACCGTGCCAGTCAAATGCTTGCTTGGTCCTCCCGGGACAACACACGACGGGGGCAGCGGTGGCGACCGCAACTGCTTGTTAAATTAAAACGATTGTAAAATCTAAACTATTCGTGCAAATTTCACGATTTTTCTTAAATGCACAAAACACAGAATGCATTTAATAGGATTAGTGTTTATTTTATCTACTTGAATTACTCTTTTAAGTTGAAATATTCCAACACGTCTATTTTTAAAACATTTTTAAAAATAATTTTGCTTAACGCTTGTAGATATACATGCTGTCGCGAACGTTTTTGTAGAACTCTTTGAGACGAATAATATTGTCATTCATTGTTACCACTTTATTGTAACTGTTTAGGCAGCGTAAGCGAATATATGTCTACTTAGATTTCCCCGACTTTATTGTCTATTCAATTTGGAATAATAAATGGATAACAATACGTATTTACTGAATAATCTTTTTAAAAAATATTAAAGCAGCCATTGCCCTTGGTCTCGTGATCGGAATTGATGGGATGCTCCCTTGCATGTTTCCGGAGCGTAACTTAGTTTATTATACCGCATGTGGTCATACGCAGTTTGAAACTGCTTTCTACAATAAATTCTACAACCATTTGCGTACATTATGTAATTTATTTAAATAAATAGTTAAAAACTTACGACCACATATGGACAAATAATATTTTTATTTTTCGGTAAGAATTCACTATGTCGAAACGTAGTTACTACGTCGTAAGTTTTTAACTATTTATTTTAACAAAAAAGTTTATTTAATTAGACTTACAAATAAATAGAGCCAGGGGAATCTACTGGGAGTTGTCCATGGAGTCATGAGACAGATGATACTATTTGGACACGTGGAATACCACAAAGTGTTCATTGCGCATCGAGATGGAGAGGACGTTGGCCACTCAATAACACGTACGACATTTTTTGAGAGGGAAAATAAAGGTGCTGTACAGGTTTATGTAATATGTTTGATTGTGCTGTAGACGTGACGCGATATCCTAATACGTCCGCTCCGAAAAATGTCTTTCATATGATTGGCTTGTCCTGAACATGCTCGGGACGGGCACACCTGTCTTATTCCACAAAGCGGTGCCGTTGTACAAAGCGAGAGCGAGACTGGTTATTTATTGTTAGAAGGTGCTGCGCGTGTACATAGAGCACTGCCAAAAAATGTTTCAAAAATGTATTTAACTGTGGTTACGTTATATTAATATTAAATAAGAACGAAGATAAAGATTTAAGGAAACTGTCGTGAAAATTTGAAAGAATTCCACCCTTAGGGGCATGAAGAATGTAAAATGAATTTTACGTACATTAATGTTTATGGTTATGTTAAAACATATAGGAGGAACACACTATCGGCAAGAAGGTAATCAGTGACCTCTAGGGACTTTGCAGCAAACTTATAGACAATAGTGCTTTGAGTCAATAGGTAGCGCTGTGCGTTAAAACACGAATATTTGCTAATATAGGGTAAATATATGTAGAAAATAAGTTCCAACTCATACTTGGAACTCGAGGATGTAACTGACACTGATGGACCGAGATTTTACGAGGTTAATATCTTCACAGCCAAAATATATCACACAAAAACACGTGCGAGGAAAATGTGTCTTTTTACTAAGAGGCATAACTTAGGAACGGTTGTCGGGATAGGGCCGGAAAAAACTGTGCTTAGTACGGTTTCATAAGTCACAAATTATTTGCCAGAAAGAAAATTTTGAAATATGAAAAACTCAGAAAAACACAAAAAAACGAGGTGAACAGGAAAACAAGCAAGACATGGGGATTGGGCAGAAGTAAATAAGGGCTAGAAGAACTATATCAAGAAAATAAGCAGGAAAACTAGATAAAAGAACATAAATGGAGAGAGAAGGGAAGTGACAAGTTTCACTAGAGGAAAATGATATAGATCGCATAGGGGATTTTGCCGAGGGTTGTGATATACCGAAGGGAGATAGTGAGGAGAGAGAGCCACAATGGACAAAAAATCTTAAGGAAATTTTAAGAATATTAAATGAGGAAAAGTTAAAAAGGTGGCATCTAGGATAATAGGTATAATAAATGTAAGAATGGGTGGAATGTAAGAAGTGGAGTTACAGGAAGACGAAATAGACAAAATATAACAAGAGAGGAAAGTGGGAATAGAGGAGAAATTAGTTGCCAAAGTACAGAAGTTAATATGGAAACGTGAAGAAGATATGGATGGAAATTTGACAAAATAAATGGATTTAAAACAGGAAGGTATTATATAATGTTATAGATGAGAGAATGAACGATTTGAAAATAAAGATGGAACTGAAATGCAAAAAAGAAGAGGGACATTTGCAGGCAACTTTAATTAAAGGGGCACAGCCCAAATTTATGATCCCACATTGAATGATTTCGATAAAGGAATAATAAAAAAGATGAAACCGAAAGTGCATATGGAAGTTGTCTTGGAAAAAGTAGGAAGGCGGGCAAAGCAGTGGGAAGAAAAGGTATTAGAAATGAAGCAAGAAATTCTTAATGGAATAACATCAGAAAAAGAAAGAAGTGCGGAAACATATGCCGCTATAATACAGAAAGAAAACTCATGCAAGGCGCAAAGAGAAGCAGTTTTAATCAAAAAGAAATCCAATACAGAAAGAATAGCGCAAGAGAAATTAACAGAACGCCTAAAGGCAAACAAAGCGCTTGTTAAAATGTAAAATATCAGGGAAATCTCGGCGAAAGATCTAGTAGTCGTACTTCCACATAAATGGAAAAAGAAAAGTTAAGAAATGCTATGGAGGACAAGCAAAAACTACAATAAAAAGATACTGGACGTAGACGAACTCGCATAAGGGTAATGGGAATAATGGAAGGGACAAAAGAGAAAGAATGGCTCCAAGAGATAGGTGAAAGGAGAGGATAGGAAATCTTTTCAGAAAGACACTAGAGTATTGTGTCGAGAAAAAAAGGGGAAACAAAATATTGGAGATGGAGCCAGAGCATTTTACGAATAAAATTGAGACAGGATATTTGTATGGGTATAGGAAAGCACTCCGTATAATGAAGGACTTAAACTCGTTGAAATGTTTTCGATGTCACAGATTTGGAAATCTAGTCATATTTTGTCGTAAAAAAGCAGAGATTCGTGACAACTGCGCCGAGGATGGGTATCAATATGTAGAGTGCAATAGGAGGAATGAGAAATCACAATATTCACATTGTAAAAGAAGAAAGACAGAATATGAACACAACGTGGATCGGCAAAGTCCGGAGTATAAAGTAGCTCAGAGGATAACGAAAGACAGCATGAAGTATGATTAAGTTACTGTATTAAAATAGTTACAGCGAGGGAAATTAGCATCCATGGAAATAGGAGAATATATAAGAAAAAATAATATAAACATTTTATGTTTCCAACAGATAAGTAAAGTAAATGGAACTGTGCAACATGTGCTATTAGCATTCAGAAAAAATCAGCAACTGAGTGCAATTTATGTAAATGATGTAGAAGCCAGTGTTATGGTTTATAAGCAATGTCAGGGAACACATTTTGAGATTATCCTTCAACAGAAACTTGAGTAGAAATAATGGTAGTAAATGCTGCTTTCGGTGTAAAAAAAATTTGAAAAGAAATTTGTCAAAATGAAAGGAAATAATAAAACATGTAGGAGATAAAGAATATATAATGTTTGGACACAAATGCAAGGAAAAACATGTTAGGAAACAAAAGTTCAACTGTAAAAAATATTGGAAAAATTTATAATAGAAAATAATTTAATAGTATTAAATGAGTATGGATGGGGCTAACACGTTCTATAGAAAAAATCGGGAATCGCTTATAGATTTAACATTAGGATATATATACAAGAACATACATATTAAGGATTTGCAAACAAAAATTGGAGAGCGCAGTGATCATAAACCATATGGGCGGTCAATGGGAAGAAATAATACAACAAAATAATAATATAATAATAAATTTATTGTCAAAAAACAGTACAGACTGCGTATGACAACGTGGAGGACAATAAACTAATTTACTCTCCGGAAGGAAGCAAGGGACCATCCAATCAATTCCGATCAAGGGCCCCAACGCAAAGGTGGATTCAAAAATTTCAGCAAAATTTCCTAAATAAGATAAAAAGTTAGCTGCGAGTTAAATACTAATAGAATGTCAATATGTTTGTAATTTTAAGCAAAAAGTTACATGTACAAGTTATTATCGAACTATAGATTATTCTGAGTATAGTGTTTAAAAATCATAAGAGTTAAAAAAACCCACTAAATTCACGATTTATTGTTACAATAAACACGCCCCTAGACAAAGCCTAGACATTCTGTAAAAGAAATCCGCCTCTACCCGAAGGCAAAAAGGAGAAAATACCCGGGCCAGGATGGGGCAACAGAATTTATGTACACAACCGTGCCAAAGTTGAGTACATAAAAAACTAAATTAATATGAGCCATATGGCAACACAACCATGCAAGAAAATAGTTTTTGAAATTGTTATAAGTTACCCAAAAAGTGCTACAGCAATGGCGTGATAAAGTACAAGACGAATTTAACTTTTATTAAAATCAATAAATTATTTTACAGTGTAGAAGCACTGGTGCATGAGGTAGTTTTTAACCGCGGATTTGAAGATATTCAATTTCACAATATCTTTTTTATTCTTGGGCAGGGAATTATATAGAACGTTTCCCGAATGATAAGGTCCTTTTTGGCAAAGAGTGGTTGACACTCTAGGACGATGAATATTATTACTATTGCGAGTATTGTGTTCGTGAACGAGACTGTTTCGTACAAAGCAAGGGTGGTGCTTCAGTAATTCGGTCTTAACAAACACGACCGTATCATAAATATAAATGCAGGGAAGTGTTAAGATATTTAATTCCTTGAATAAATGTTTACAAGAGCTTCGGGGGTGAGATTTACAAATTATCTGAACTATCCTCTTCTGAATTCTGAAAGTTCGAATGCTCTGACCGGAATTACCCCAGAAGGAAATGCCGTAACGTAAATGGGAGTAAACGTTTGCAAAATATACGCAACGGGAAATACGTGGACTAACTGCGTTAACTAAGATTCGGAATGCGTAACACAATTTGCTTAATTGGGAATTAAGATTGTCAATGTGACAATTCCATTTGAGGTTGTCTTGAATATGGAGACCTAAGAATTTTGTATTTGTAACAGTTTTTAATTGTGTTCCGTTTAAAGAAAGAGAAACCTGGGGTAAAGATTTTGTGATACTATTGTGAAATGACATAGACACTGTTTTGTCAGTGTTTACAATGAGACGATTTGCATGGAACCAAGTCGAAAGGTTAGACAAAACTTTTTGAGCATTGGCGTGTTTACATAGTAAATTAGTGTCATCAGCAAAAAGAACCATTTTGCAATCTGATGTGGATGATGACATGTCGTTCACATACAATAAAAAGAGTATAGGGCCGAGAATTGATCCTTGGGGTACTCCGCAAGTAAGTGGCTTTGTTTCTGAAAGACAACGCTCAAGTATTTTATTTTTAGTATAGGATATTTCTACTTGTTGATATCTATCTTTTAAATAAGAAGTTAGCCATTGATGTGGAAGTCCACGAATGCCTAAAGAATGCAATTTGGTAAGGAGAATTCCGTGATCGATGACATCGAATGCTTTGGATAAGTCAAGAAAAACACCCTGAGGATTTTCTCCACTGTCTAGAGATGTGGTAACATCGTTTAAGAAGGAAAATATGGCGCTTGTAGTGGAAAAGGATTTCCTAAAACCGTGTTGATCGTCAGAGAGAATGTTATATTTTGATAAAAAATCTAGAAGACGCTTATAGAACAATTTTTCTAGGATTTTTGAGAAAGTGGGTAGTAGAGATATTGGTCGGTAATTTCCAATATTAAGTTTGTTTCCTTTCTTGTGTAAAGGTTTCACTTTAGCTCTCTTAAATATATTGGGAAACACCCCTTCCGATAAAGAACTATTAAAAATATTTACGAGTGGATTTAATATAGCGTGGGACGAAGATTTAACAATAAACTCAGGTATATCATCTATGCCTCGTGAAAATTTGTTTTTTAAGGAGCTGATGATTCCCATGACTTCACTGGCGTTAGTTTCGGAAGTGAACATAGAATTGGGTATGTGGGTGGTAATAATTGGAGGACATTGATTTGGATATATTGAGTTCGTTATTTTACCAACTTCTGAGAAGTGAGAATTAAACAAACTTGCGATGTCCTGAGGATTTGACACGATCTTGCCATCGTTTAGTAAAGAAACATTTTCTTCGCGATTTTCAGAAGTTGACGTGTAATTGTTAACAATATTCCACATGGCTTTCATCCGGTTGTTCGATTTTAGTATATGCCTGTCGTTTTCCATAACTTTAGCTGCATAGACTACTTTTCGGAGAATAGTCTTATATTTACGAAAATAATTATGGAATTCGGGTGGCTGGTTATAGCGTTTTGAAAGATAATATAAACGGCGTTTGTTTTTTGAAGAAATTCTTATCCCTAGGGTGATCCATCTATTGTATTTTTTTGTGTTAATTAACTTGCGTTTTATGGGAAAACTAGAGTTGTAATGTTTTAGGAATGTTGAGATAAATACATTGAATTTGTCGTCGGTGTTTTGGCAATTGTAAACATCTTTCCATGTTTCTTCACGCAAATAATTTATAAATATGGATTTATTTATGTCATTAAACTCTCTTGTAAATTTGTAAAGGATGTTAAGTGGTTTTAGTTTATTAGTAATAGTCAATACTTGAGCAAAGTGATCACTGTATCCGGCGATAAACACTTCAGAGAGATACGAGATTCCATTGTTGACTAAAATTTGATCTAGCAATGTTTGAGATGAGTCGGAGATGCGTGTGGGGTCATTTATCGTAGTAATAAGGTTGAAGGAGTCGATAAGATTCTTGAATCGATTAACTGGTGAATGTGCAGAGTCGGATGTACTCAGGAAATTGATGTTGAAATCGCCACATATAACGATAGATTTAGTAGATTTATGTGTGATATGTTTTAAAACAATTTTAAAGTTCCTAAAAAATATGTCGATATCTGATTGAGGAGGTCTATAAATACACAAAACAACAATACCGGTGTCGGTCAGATTAACTGCAGAAAATTCGAACACACTATCTACGCAGAAGTTCTCGTAGCCTGTCACTGGAGAAGATAAAATATCATTTCGATCGTAGATACAAGTACCTCCGTGGGAATTTTTGCCTTTAAAATTTTGCCGACAGTAAGAACTTGCTAAATAATAATTAGAAATAGCAGTATAGTTGATGTTCTTAGTTGAAAGCCAATTCTCTGTGAGGCATAGCAAATCGAATCGACTTTCGTGTACCAGAATTTCAATTGTCAATTTGTTTGAAAGGGATTGGACATTATGATGAACTATAATTTTTTTATTTTCGCAAAAAGTTTGTGACTCACGAGAAATGGAATCGACGTTAGATTGTGGAGAGGAATTTGAATTTACAGCTTCTAGTTCCGGACGAAGCTCGCACACAGCACCTGAACGCGATTGTCACCTTCGAGTACCACATCGTACTCCTGAGCGCAAGTTGTAACTGTGTATGGGGGCGGCAGGAGGAATAAATGAGGACGTGGGAGATGAGGAAGCAGTAGGTGAAAGGAGAAGAAATGGGTGTCGAGATAGGAAGAGGTGATGGTGATGAGGTAGGAGCAGAAGGAGGAGATGAGGTAGGAGGAGGAGATGAGGTAGGAGCAGAAGAAGGAGATGAGGCAGGAGGAGGAGATGAGGTAGGAGGAGGAGATGAGGTAGGAGCAGAAGGAGGAGATGAGGTAGGTGTATNCAGGAGGAGGTAATGGAGGAGGTGGATGATGTGAGGTCAGATGTGAAGCTAGAAGAGAACCGAAGTGCTGTTTCCCAGACGGTCTCAGGTGTAAACCGTGCTGGGTAAAGTCCTTGGCAGTCAGGTGTGGTTGCAATTGAAAAAATGTGATTTTTGTGTCTGCCAGGTGATGTTTCAGGGAGATGTTTGCCAGGTTAATTTCGTCGTTTATTTGTGGAACGTTGAAGCGTCGATGCAGGCTAGAGAGCACTATGTTCGTGTGCAAGGAGGCCATTTTTAGTTTTTGTAGATGTTCAGACGCGTTGAAATGACCACCTAAGTTAATATCGTTCTGCCCACCTATGATGATTACTGTGTCCCGCTCTGTGAGTTTTTTAGTGTAAGTGTCCAGTTCTCGAATAACTTCAGACAAACGAGCGTTTGGCTTAAAGAAACCGCAGACTGAGAACTGACTAGGAAGCAATCCACACAGTACGGAGGACATCTGGCGACCGTGCGAATCAGCTAGTATGAGCACGTTTGATTTCTGAATGGAATTGTTCACTTCATCTCTGATAGCACTACTTTACGTGATTTTGGGCGGCTATGCTTACCAGTGCGTGGTGTTNGGTGTGCGAACAGGTCTGGGTACTGGACGGGAGGGGATGAAACGAGTAGGTAAGGGAGGAAACAGGGACATGTCATCTAACACACTAAACCTATTCTGAGTGAAGAGTTGGGGTGGTGCATGTGTCGTTGGTCTAAGTGGTAGCAGTTGGAAGGACGTCGAGAATTTCTAACTGTAGTCCAACCGCCGATCGTTTTCTTATTGACCTCTTCCAACGCACTGATTCGTGTGTTAATACATTGTACCAAGTCATATTACGGCTTCTGAAGATCAGCTTTGAATGAGTTGAGGAATGCGATAGTGTCCATTGTTGTGAGATAGTTAGCAACTTAACGACAAAAGCAAATGAGAATACACGAAAACTGACAACTAACACTGAATGAAGGATGTTAGTATAATAATATATTTATTACTACGGAAGTTACAAATGAGATAATAAATAAATTAAATATACAAACAAACCGACGACAAAAATGATTGAAATAATTATTTAGGGCGACCACTGGAGATTAATTAATTCGACAATAACTACCGTATATGATATTAAAATATAAATAAATACGAAAGAATCAAATACAACGAATTGTAAAATAATGTAATAATTCTATGAATTATGACGATAACTTGGGTGCAAAAATGGGGCAGGTTTTAAATAAGTAAATAAACAAACCGACAGCTAAAATCACAGAAATAATTTAGGATGACAACTGCAGATAAATTAATTCCACAATAACTAAGGCAATATTATGTTAAATTGTAATGAATAACTACAAAAAGATCACGAAAACAAATGGTAAAATATTGGAATAATTCTATTTACGACGAAGAAACTTGAGCAGTGCAACAATAGAGTACGTTATTTGTAAGTTAATAATGATGTAATAGTATACGCACCAGAAAATCTCAATACAGCAAAATGATTAATTTTAATGCACCAAGAAGTTGAATGTATGATTCCGTTTGTACTTACGTACACTTTATCACACATTTGAATGAAGCACTGAATGAAAACAATATGAAATTGTATTTGGTCCGTTGAGTTTGAAAACCTTAGGAAATGTTTTTAGTGTTTTTTTTACTTAACACTCACACAGAACAAAGAATTTTACTCTACAATGAAAGTTGGGATCTAAATACAACTGCTGATCACAAAATACTCGAAAAAATAAAATAATTAGAAAGATTAAACTGAAAAACAGAAAGAGCTGATTCACAACCGCAGCTAACGCCAGGAGCAGGCTAGCCAACCAACAGAAGAAAATTAATTGCCAGCAATGAAAGAAAAATTGATCAATTAAGAAAGAGGGTAAAGGAGGAAGCTTGAAAAAGGGGGGAAGTTAATAGATCAGACAATAGAAGAAATACAACTTGCCTTACTAGGAATATGTGCGGAATGTGAAGTAGCCAAGAAAGAAGAGGAAAGGGGATATTTGGTGGACATATGAATTGACTAAATTTAAAATAAAGAATAATAGGGATAGAAGGATTCTACAAAAAGCAAAGAAGAAGAGAGAAGGGGTAGAGGAATGTGGAAACATATAAGCAAAATAAAGTGGTTTTTGAGAGGGAATGCAGACGGCAAGAAGGGAAAGTTGGAAAAAATTTGTGGAGCTCTTATGTAAAAAATCTATATGGGATATTCCATATCTGGTAGGAGTCGATAAGATAAAGAGAAAGCAGGTGTGGACAACACTGATTTCAAAAGGATGTTATACGGGAAGTTGAGAAAAAAAGGAAACATGCTCTTAGATGGAGTATATCAAGATGTGGCAGAAATAAAAACTGTTGAGAGGATGGATGACGACGGGGAACTTGAGGAGATAAATAAAACAGAAGTACAAAAAGTGATGAGGCGAATGAAGGATGAAAAATATCCGGGATATGATAGTATGTCACATGACATAGGAAGAAGAACATTAGATGAAATGATTGAACTATTACAAATATATAATAAATGTCCCAAATAAACATATTTCCAGAAATGTTGGAAAATTAGTGTGAAAAAGATGATCCTAAAAGGGAAATGGAGGGACGCATCCAAGCCAAGTCCATTTAGGCCAATCTCACTTATACTTACTTATCAGAAGGTGTTAGATGCAATCATAACTTCATGACTAACCTATTTTATTGGAGAAACATGGCAATATGAATAGCAACCAATATGGTTAAGAAGATGAAGGACGACTGTGGACACAATTAATAGACTAATGGATATAATAACAAAAAGGGAATCTCGCTACTGTATTTGTGTATACCTAGACATAAGAGGTGCCTTTAACTATGCAAACTGGGTGATTATACTTGAGACATTGCATAGGAAAATAATTCCAGCATATCTTTTCAATATATGTTCATACTTGGAAGACAAATGTAGTTTTGAACACAGATTCAGCATAGATTGTTCGAAAGGTGATGTTTGGGTGTCCACATGGGTCCAGCAGTGGGCCTCTGTATTGCAACATAGTAATGGATAACATACTTTGGGGTCTAGAAAGACAGAAAATAGAAAATCTCCCATATACTGACGAACTTGTTATAATAGTTAAAGAGGGTAGTCTTCGAAAATTAGAAATGCGGACTCAGGAGGCTCTAAAATTGTGTGCCAAGATATGCAAAGGCTATGAAGTAGATTTATCGGAGGAAAATAAACGAGTCATGTGGTTTGGGCATGCACGACAGAAACGAAGAAGTCCAACAGTACGGTTGAACAGTAAAACAGTACAAGTAGTGCAAATACTTGGGAGTCGTGCTTGATGAGAAACTTCTTTTTGAGGAACATTTAAAATATGTCCAGCAAAGAGTGAAATTATTTCAGTTTATTGCCGGTTGGCTACAGGGATTTAATACACTAAGACGAGACCTTCTAACTTTGTATGGACGGGAAATATGGCCAGTTTTAACGGTTTGGTTCTTTTTTCCTTATTTACATTCGAACCCAGTACCAGATCATATTGACAATACCTCGGTCACTAACTTTTTGTTTGCTATATTGCGTTTCATTTTTAATACTAAGTTTCCTTTTCTTCTTAAATTTTATCTTCTAGTGTGCCGCTTTGCATTGATTCTCTCATTCCCGTATCTGCTGCTGGGAGGCGGGTACTATCGACTACATATGGAGATTCTGTCCAACGTATTACTTTCCTGATAAAAAGCATTTGTGTTGCTATTGTTTGAAATTCGTGGTATGTTTTTTTCACTGCTGAATAGTCTTTCCATGTTCCTTGTATGTCCATCCTCACTTTTTAAAATATTTTATTAATTCCCCTCTTTCTTCAGGATTTAATTCACAATCTAATAGCATATGCTATACATCTTCTGCTTTCTCGCATATGCAATCTGGTTGTTCGTGTAATTTAAATCGAAATAGGTATTTTGCAAAATTCCCATGCTAAGTCATAATTTCCATCCGATATTTATTTGGTGCAAGCCATTTTCTGTGTTTTGTTGCATTAATTACTTTTGATATGAACTCACACATATGCCTTACCTCCGTAGCTACATCCTATCGAATTTGCCAGAAAAAAAATCATTTTTTCGTCAACTTTGACTTCGTATTTTATTTTGTTATGTATTTATGCCTTATCTTTCTCTATTAATTCACCTTGTGGTACTTTGTATCGCAAGGCATGTTTCAATACTGCTAAATCCGCTAGTAATACTCCCAGCATTACTTCCAATGCTTTTGTGGATACTGATTTATAACATCCACTCCAGGATAAAAGGCATTTTCTTTGTAGACTATGTAATTTCCTCTCCAAATGTATATTGCGCAACCGATGATACTAAATACTTACACAGTATGTTATTTTCGGACGTATCACTCCTATGTAAATATTTCGTATATCTTTAGTTGTCAAATTCCCATTACTTATTCCCACTCGTCGCAAACCGTAACACATTTTCTTCATCTTTGTGTTGTTGCTAGTTATATATTCCGCAAATGTCAAAAGACCTTCCGTCAGTACTCCTAAGTATTTTACACATTTTACTATTTTAAGTCTCCAATTACGTCCTTCTCTTACAGGATTTCTCCGTTTGCTTCTGTCCAAAAGCCATTCCTACTGTTCCGTTCGTATATTTCTAGATTATACTTTCACATAGTAATTAACGTTTGTAATATCCTATGTGCTTTTCGCTCCAATGTCACTTCATCTGCGTACGCAGCCATATGCACAGTCCTGGAATAATAAATCGGCCCTCGTGAATATTCTAATTCCCGATCCCTTAGCAGTTTGGATTTGTTAGGTGTGCAACGCCACTCCCCTGCAACGGGGACGACCTACGTTTGTCCAATCGTAGGCAAACTTGAAACTGCATCCATATATGTCAGACCAATAGAAGACAAGTACTGGTGAATATATCCCTATTAGAGAAGAAAATTTTTTATTGCGCTGCTATCAAAAAAATATTTCGTAATTTTTTCTTATACACACCTTGGACTTCCATAAAATTATTCTTTATGTTCTTAATTTCAATAAACTTTATTATTGTTTATATTAAAATGACATCTCAAGTTGTTGTCTCACAACGTAGTCCTAGGGAATATAAAACAAATTAAACTTCTCCGTAAAAAATTTGCTTCTTACTGTAAAAAACATTGATTTTGTCATAGAATTTGGATATCCTCGCAAAATATCGTAGGCTTTTTAAAAATTCGAATCATAAATTACATATAAATACTCCTATACTTTCTGAACTTTAAACAGTGGCGTAAAGAACTCACATCTCATTGGCATGAAGTGATGTGTATTCTCTACAGTAATTTCATATATTTTGCTATTCTTTTATACTATTCTTACGTGTCAATCGGAATTCAAGAATTATAGAAAACTATTGTATAAAATATGAATGAATAACACTAAAGGTTAATAAAAATCTAGCGATATGAATAAAAATATATAAATTATACTTACTAGAAATATATTGATCCCAGATATAACCCTTTGTCTGAAATAGTGCAATATAAAACATGCTCAGAAACTAATATTACAAAACAATTTTTTAGACATCAATGAATATAACACAAACACAAGTCACTCTTATTAAGATATTCAAATGAAATTGAGTTTTATTCACACAGATTGACTAAGTCAATCACACAATAAAATATCGCATTTCAATTATGGGAAAATTAAGTAATTTAAAATACAAGAAAAATATTCCAGAATATAGTATAGAATAAAAATTAATGTTGCATTTAATTGAGTATCTCTCATTCACTCAGATATCAATTTCATCATTTTCTTCTTAACTTTACCTTTCGTAATATCTTACTTTCATTCTTCTTTTTTGTTTGCTTATTTCTTTCCTCCCTTCCTTCTTTCCTTCTTTCCTTCTTTCCTTCTTTCTTTCCTTCATTCTTTCTTTCCTTCCTTTTTTCTTTCCTTCCTTTTTTCATTCCTTCCATACATACAAATTTAAATATGAAGTTATTATAACTTGTTGGTCTCAACATACTGGATTCAGGGTCATATTTTAAGATCTTGTTATATTAAATCTAGAAATTTCCTCTAATTAATATAAAAGTTTACCATCAATACAATAGAGAATTTCGTATTTAAACAAAAATATGAAATTATACGAATAAGGTTTTTCATTGTGTATTTAAATGGCGTTCTACTTTTTGGGGGCTTTTCAAATACAAATTTAGATCGCAAAAGTGTTCATCCCGAACAGTCCACGGAGACGCGAATGACACGTCACTTTTGTTAATGGAACGTAGAATTAAAGAAGGTTTTATATTTGGTGGTCTAATGATAGAGCAGAAACAACGAACAGATTCGTAATAAAACTCGCGGAGATAAATATTGAATTTTATCATTATTTTTGGAATATTTTTTAGTTTTTAGTCAAACACATTTCAAAGTATTTATAACACGTAATACTTATGAAGACTGAGAGCCTAATTTCTCCTTGAAATTCAATCAATTATCAATTATATGGTCTCAATACGACATGACATGGAATAGAATATATTGGAAATCATAGTATTCTGTAACTGAATGATGAATAATGCAGAAAAATCGCTCTTGTCCCCTGATAGAATCTGGATTACATTGTAAGAATTCAATCTCATAAATTTGCTAGTCGAGCCGTACGTTTAAGAAATATTTAGATTTAAGCTTAAATCTTCAGAATTCTCTTAAGTCAAGTTAAACTGTCTCCTTGTAGGCTCCAAATGTGACATGGCATAAAGAAATAAAATATATTCGCATCAATTAAGATGTGTTGTAGATCCAAGTGTTTTTTGAAGATTTAACATTATTTGCACTTATTGCTCCACAGCAAGATATGTAACAGAAATTCTAGATTACGAACGAACAAGAATGGAAAAATCGGATAGCAAAACTCCTAAAATGGAAAGCACTGATATATCCATAGAACGTATTAATTCAAACACAATATTTAGACACATTTACTTATAAAACCCTATTCTCAAACTCAATAATGTTATTAAATGTAGTTTTGCTGAGCAAACACAATTAAAAAACCACATTCAATTTATTTGAATTTCAGAATTTTTTTGCTAGATTTATGCTGGTCACCAAAGATAAAAATTTCGTTATTTCATTCAGTAGGATTTTATAGTCTATAATCTGAAAAAGTACCACTTTAGAATGCATCGATCGAGAAGGCAAACATAATTATGGAGAAAGATCGCAATGATAAATTTACTATCAGTCATTTATTATATTCGTTAAGAAATATTATGCTGATACACTCTCAATATTAGATCCCACTCTAAACCACATACCTTATTGATTTTCGGTCAGAATGTTAAAATACACTTTTTAAATTGTAATTAGTTTGATATTAGTAAATGATAGGGTTGGTTGTCTTTGTAGGTTTCATTCAAAGGCACACATGGCGACTAATATATGTCTCTATTGCAAAATCAGCAATATCAAATTTAAGTGTTTCTAAAGTGGAAATTGCAAGAGTCACATAACAAAGTGTGAATAAAATAGTTACACGAGACTATACTATAAAACAAACAATACTTGAGGAAGCTAGATTGTATTAAAATATTAAAGATCTTATAATACGGTGCCCAATTTCGATTTTCTTAGCATTGTATGTTTTGATTTTTTCAACACGTTGAACAAAAATAAAAGTAATGCGAAGACGTTCGAATACATCAGATGATACTGAAATGAACTGCGAAAGCTTGTTATCTGCCTAGATGCCAACAAAGTTATGCGACGTTGCCCAATAGCACATTTAGTATTTATCAGCATCGTGAGAGCTTTCATGAAGATATCGTTTTTATCATCTCTCATACAAACATTCTCAGCTCATTTATAATTGAAATCGCTTTCAAAAATCTTTACTCATTTTTCTTAATCGCTTTCAATACAACTAGTCGTTTTCCGACTAACCAGCACTTTTTCTTTGGCTTAACTTTTTACATATATCCTAATGTTCCATCAATGTGTCGTCTTAGTTCTTAAACAATTTAAAACACAAGTTCACTCTTAACACCAATTCACTTTTTATTCACAAAGTTCGAATGGTTTTGTCCGTTCCATTCTCCTCTTGAATCCATAACATTCTAGTATCGTTCAGGCTTCAAGATTTGGGTGATCTTGTAGTCTGGTGTCATGTCTTCTAGCAATTTTTTAAATTTCCTCTTCCACAACTGGGATACCCAGATCCTTGCGTATGTTACTATTTCTAACGTACCACGGAGCATCAACTATACATCGCAGTATATTATTTTGTCTCCTCTGTATTATATTTTTATAACTCTTACTGGCGCAACCCCAAAGTTGTACTCCATACATCCAAATTGACTCGATAACTTGGTTATATAGAAGTACTTTATTAAGTATTTACAATTCGGATTTCCTCCCAATTAGCCAATGCATTTCTCTTGTTCTAATTTTTATTTCTTCTGCTTTTTTCTTTATATGCTCCTTCCAGCGCAATTTAGTATCAAGGTTCATGCCCAGATATTTTGCTGTATTCGCGTGTGGAATTATGCTATTACTCAGTCTCAGCGGAACTGGGTTACTCTTCTTGTTCGTGAAATCAATATGTACTGATTTATTCTAGTTTAATTTTATTTTCTATTTTCTTGTCCAGGTGTTAATATTGTCCAAAGCATTTTGAAGTTTCTTCGTCGCTACTTCTGCATTATCTCCAACTGACAGTATTGCCGTATCATCGGTAAAAGTTGCTGTCGTTGCTTCTCTTGGTTGCGGTATATCATAAGCAGATAATACATATAATAAAGGTCTCAATACACTGCCTTGAGGCACTCCTGCTTGTATTTCTTTCAACTCAGAATATGACCATCTTGTTTCACCCTAAACAACCTCTTTGTCAAGTATGACTAAATGATATCAACATAATTTTTTGGTATGCACTTGTTGAGTTTATAGACTAGGCCTTGGTGCCATACTCTGTCAAATGCTTTGGCCACATCCAAATATGCTGCGGAACAGACTTTACCCTCCTCCTCCTATAATATTAACAAACCTATGGACTCGCTCAATTGTTGGATGCTTGGTTCGGAATCCGAATTGATGTCCAGGAATCAGTTGTTTTTTGTCAATTATAGGTTATAATCGTTTTAGCAACAATTTTTCGTATACTTTAGACATAGTAGGAAGTAAAGAAATAGGGCGATAGGAAGCTATTTCATTTGCGGTTTTCCTGGTTTCATTATCATAACAACTTCAGATACCTTCCATGCTGCAGGAACATATTTCAACCGAAAGGTAGCATTAATGATATTGGTGAGTTTAACTATTGCTTTACGAGGAAGCTTTTTTAGTAACTCTCCTCTTATTAACTCATATCCCGGAGCTTTTTTTCCAATGATATTCCTTATTTTAGTTTCCACTTCCTTTGGAGTCTGATTCCTCGTGGAACATGATGTCAGGGATATTACAATCATTTTCTATATTATGTAGACGAAACGTTTTCTCTAAATAACTTGCAAATAAGTCAGCTTTATGATTGTTATTCCTGGCCCATTCTCCATTTGAGGCCATCATTGGAGGTACTTGTATAATCGGTCTCTTGGTTCTTTTAGTAGCTTTCCACAGGGAATATTTAGTGTCTATCTCCGCCGTTAATCTCAGGAGATAATATCTCACAGTATTCTCCTTTATCTCTTTAATTTTTCTGTTTAGTCTTTGTGTAAGATTATTTATTTTATTTTTTTCTGCTGGATGCCTAGTGTTTTGCCATTTTCTTCGAGCTTTCCTTTTTTCAACTACCATTTTTTTAACTTCCAAAGGGTAACGTATCTGGCCTTTTTTCACAGGTTTAGTCTTAGCTGTGTTATTCCAGGCAGCCTGCTGGATGTCAGTAATTAATTTTTCTGTTTCATAATACAGTTCTTCCATGCTTTGGAGTGATACGTTTAATTTTACCAGATTATTTAAATTAATTTGAAAGCTCTCCCAATCGGTGGTTTTATTGATCAATGATAGTGTAGCTTCCTGTCGTATGAGTGTTTCACTTAATGTTAAAATGATAGGTGAATGATCAGAACTTAAATCAAAATTCTCTTCTATATCCACATAATTTGCTGATATCTTTCTAGAAATGAAGAAATCAAGCAAATCTGGCTTCTTATCTGTAGGCCAATATGTAGGTTTGCCTGTGGAATGACATTCACATCCATGGTCTTTTAGAGCTGATAGCATTTTTTTTCCCTTAGCTGTTGTTAGCCTTGATGTTGTGTCCCGCCACGGAACGAATCAACAAGTACAAATTAAAACTCAACAAATGGTTTATTGCAGTAATTGTTACAAGTGAACAATCTTGTCCGGGCCAAGCGGACTACAGAAAGTACCAAAAGCGTAGTCGTGTCGTCTTCCAAAAGTTCTAGCAGTCCAGTATTCCGGTGTCCAGTGAGAGAGATCCAAAGTCAATAGCAGCGTGGTTGTTGTCGTAGAAAGGTTGTAGATCGTGGTAACTCGTAACTATCTCTGCTCACTCCGCTTCACTCTTCGTCTGTGGTGCCTTGCCGCCACTCTTATATATCCACCGCCCTGGAGATGGTGGTGGCGGCGAACTGCTGACTGGATGGTGGCGGAGGCTTGCGCAGAGAGATCTCTGCGTAGGTCGTTTGTTGGGGAAGGAGGGGTTCCTCCCTCGCTCTCTCTGCTTGAGCGCGCCCGGCACGACGTTGGCCGGGGCAGCCCGAGTTGCCCCGATCGTTGCCGCGACGGCGGCAAATACAATTAGTGGTACGCATACCACACATGATCCCCAATATTAATTTTAACATTAAATCACCTCCAACGAGAAATTTTTCTCCAAGGCTCTTAAGGAATTCTAAATAATGATTCTTTTTTAAGTTATTTCTTGGTGGAAAATATGCAGAACATACATTGAAGTTGTACCTATGTGTTTTCACATTAACCACTGTTGCTTCTATAGCATCAGTTCTGAAAGGTGCTTCTTCATAATGAATTAGATTATCTCTAATTAAAACTGCACTACCTCCTCTTGCGGTATTTTGACGGTGTACCGTATGGTGACATTTATATCCCTTTAATTTTATATAGGAGTGTTCTGTAAGATGTGTCTCACTTAAGAGCCCTATATCTATGTTTTGAAGATCCAAGAATGTTCTGAAATCCGTCTGTTTTTCGCTAATCCCATTTGCATTCCACAACGCTATTCTTATCTCTTTCCTGTTCGTGACTTGTTTCTTGAAGAAGCAGCTGCTTTTTCGCTCTTACATTCCAGCTGTTTCAATCTGTCCAAAACAATATTAAGTGTTCTCCCTTGTTCTACAATACGCTTCAAATTAGTTCATTTTACACACAGAAATTATTATATTCTTTACGTAAAAGTATTCTTTGGAAACAAAAATTAGTCAATCCATAATAATATATACAAAATTCTGCAATATTTCTTTGTATAGTTATTTGTTGAAATTACTTCTTTCATGTACGATTGTAAGTATACATGTTTCACATATCTTATCTTATCTGATCAGACGACCTCGTGTTTCTCTGTGGAGGGGGAACTTAACTTACACGTCTCGTTTGGTGCAGGAATGGATTGCCAAGCAGGAGAAAGTGGAAGTCCACTGCCTCCCGCATACCCCTTACATCAACTCAAGCAAAGAATGAATTTTTATTATTAATATTATTATTATATGTGTATCAAATGAATACTGTATTTGTGAAGATTAGAAGTGATACTTTTTTTTAATTAACGTGAATGAATTATTATTTTCCCTGAACTTATATAAGTGTACAGGAGGGAAAACAAGAAAGAAAGAACGAAAAATAAAAATAAAAAAACAAGAAAGAAAGAAGGAAAAAAGGAAGGAAAGAAGAAAGGAAAAAAGAAAGGAAAGATGGAAGAAAAGAAGAAAGGAAAGAATAAACGAAAGAAGAAAAGAAGAAAGGAAGGAAGAAAGAAAAGAAGGAAAGAAAGAAGAAACGAAAAAAGAAAGGAAGGAAGGAAAGAGTGAAAGAAAAAAGGAAGGAAAGAAAAAAGGAAGGAAAGAAAGAATGAAGGAAAGAAAGAAGGAAAGAAGGAAAGAAGGAAAGAAGGAAGGGAGGAAAGAAATAAGCAAACAAAAAAGAAGAATGAAAGTAAGATATTACGAAAGGTAAAGTTAAGAAGAAAATGATGAAATTGATATCTGAGTGAATGAGAGATACTCAATTAAATGCAACATTAATTTTTATTCTATACTATATTCTGGAATATTTTTCTTGTATTTTAAATTACTTAATTTTCCCATAATTGAAATGCGATATTTTATTGTGTGATTGACTTAGTCAATCTGTGTGAATAAAACTCAATTTCATTTGAATATCTTAATAAGAGTGACTTGTGTTTGTGTTATATTCATTGATGTCTAAAAAATTGTTTTGTAATATTAGTTTCTGAGCATGTTTTATATTGCACTATTTCAGACAAAGGGTTATATCTGGGATCAATATATTTCTAGTAAGTATAATTTATATATTTTTATTCATATCGCTAGATTTTTATTAACCTTTAGTGTTATTCATTCATATTTTATACAATAGTTTTCTATAATTCTTGAATTCCGATTGACACGTAAGAATAGTATAAAAGAATAGCAAAATATATGAAATTACTGTAGAGAATACACATCACTTCATGCCAATGAGATGTGAGTTCTTTACGCCACTGTTTAAAGTTCAGAAAGTATAGGAGTATTTATATGTAATTTATGATTCGAATTTTTAAAAAGCCTACGATATTTTGCGAGGATATCCAAATTCTATGACAAAATCAATGTTTTTTACAGTAAGAAGCAAATTTTTTACGGAGAAGTTTAATTTGTTTTATATTCCCTAGGACTACGTTGTGAGACAACAACTTGAGATGTCATTTCAATATATGCATGTAATAAAGACAATGCAGGTGTCCTTTTGCTGACGCCAACTTTCTTACACGTGTCATACCGCCGAGATTCTACTACTTAAGCCGTGCTGTGCGCCGTTGATGCATAGAGGGTCTGGAGAGGTGCACGTGTGTGCAGCGCCTGCTGTAAGAAATGTTATCTTTTTTTGGTAAAAAATATATATTGCAGCGCTGCATCATGTTACTTTCTCATTTATGAAGTATATAGAAAGTATAGTAACCGTGAAAAAATTTTAAAACGAGATTTTTGCGGAAATATTCATTTTCAGACCCTCTGATTCCGAAAAAGTTGTTTTTGACAAACCGTCCTTCCGTCTGTCTGTTTTGCCTGTCTGTGTGCAGCGATTCTGAGTAAATGGATGAATCAATTTATAAAGATATAACAAAGGTTTATAAATTAATATTTCTATTATATTTATATATTAATGAATAAAAATTATTTATAAATTCATTTTTTAAATTTGTTTGAACAAATGTTTTTTGAATTTTTTGTTGAAAAAAATTGGAAAAAGTTTTTTTGAAAAAAAAAATTTGAAAATTTTTTTAAAACAAAAATCTTTGAAAAATTTTCCTTAACCCTTACGCTACACCTGTTGCTGTTTATGTCATGTTGACCACCTTCTCTGTTTTTAGAAATTCCCGACGATAATGAAAGAATGGTAGTGATGGGGGTAGGGAGGTGGTGGAGGAGGTGATGTTGGAGGAGTCGGTGGTCGAGGAATCGGAGGAGGAGGAGGAGGAACAATAACCACCCGCTCAAGAGATTAATGTGATGGTGCACGGTGTGTAAGACATTATGCTACTTTGTTTATAAAACAATACTCCACGACTATTTGTTCTACTTCATTTTCTGCTCATGTCATTCCTTTTTTTCTAGATATTGAATGTGAGGAATCCCTCCTATCGTTTGAACAATACATCTCGCTCCCGAGAGATACAATCCAGGTGATGTCGAGGTCGGGAGGCAGGGGGGATTGCAGACAACAAGGCAGTGGTGTGGTGCTACCTTCTGTGATTCGTCATACCCGCGATCTCGAACCGTTTCAGTGGTCAGAATGATGTCTCTCTTTGAATGGAAATATTTTGCGTGGAAGTATATCGAGTATGATCGACATTTCAACAGCAGTCAACATTTTCAGAGTACTGTCAAACTCCTTTCCTTTCAACGTTGCATTGTTTTCATTATCCTCACAACAAGAATTATCGTTTGTTTAGAATATGAATTTATGATATATTCGGTTTTTCATAAAATATGGATATTTAAGATTTTTCTCACAAAAATTAAAAATCGTTTAAAACCATATAAATGAGTTCAGAAGAATCCTTTGAAAGTAGAATTCAAATATCTTTATTCTTTAAAAAAGTTATAATAGATCAAAGGTGTATAAAATATCTTTCTAAGACAGAACAAGAATTTTTCCGAGTTATTCCTCGATGATTCGTCTGAATTTTTTAAAATAATTAATTGTTATTTTTTATTAAAACTATGTCAATCGATTATAATTTACTTCTAGATTCATAATATAATCGATGTTTCATAAACATATGGATATTTGATCATAAACATGAACTTTTCACAAAAAAATAAAAATCGTTTAAAACTATATAAATAGGTTTAGAATAATATGTAGATTAATCCTACGAATCTAATTGACCTCTATATTTATAATATAATCGATTTTTCTTAGAAATATTTATATTTACGGTTTTTGTCAAAAATACATAAATAAATAAAAATTGTTAAAACAAAACAAATCGGAGTGTTTGAAAGGGAAAAAGACACAATTGATGTGTATCAACTGTCCTCATCTCCTTTCCCACACACAGGTTGAAAGCATTGTTCGCTATTTCAACACTACTGGAGAACACCGTCTTCTCGACAACATCTGCTGTCGTCTTACGAAGGTGGTTGCATCCACACCACATGCGACGGTATCCTCTGCTGCGTCAAGCATGTGTCACAGTCTTTTTACACTTTTTTCCACGAGTTGACTTCCGTTTCGTTTTGTTAAGAAAACATGTCGCATGTCATCACGTGTTTTATTCGTCTCAATGAGGATGTTCCGATTCCTCATACACACATCACTCCATGCCAACATCGTTTTTGTAAATCATGCATCGCACTATGGACTTCGCATCATCGATCCTGTCCGATGTGTCGACGAACATTGAATGTATTTTGTGAATCTGTTGCTGAGGATGAGGTTGTGTTAGAAGACATGAATCGCATTGAACCAGTGACAGTGAATGATGATTCTAATGAGGATGGTGATGTGATAGCTAGTGATTAATCTAATTATGCGGATATGATTGAAAACATTTTTATCCTATCACACATAGCTGTCAATCATGATTTCTATAAGACATTCATAGAGTATGCTAGGAAAGCGTTTCATTCTCGAGGGGAGATAGAATATGTATTGTTGTGACATAATTAAAAAAACCGATATTTTTTTAAAAATGCGTATCGTTTTATTTTGTGTTGACACCCTCATTCATGACACGTCATTTTTGAGTGTGTATATATATATATATATATATATATATATATATATATATATATATATATATATATATATATAGAACAGGGTTGAAAAGTTAATTAATAAAACAATCTTTAATTTATAATTTAAACACCTCAGCTAGCTCCTCTCAGGGTTCCACAATCT
>NNCF01126602.1:171309-198987 GCA_002313205.1 Laupala kohalensis | reverse complement strand
GGACGGGTCTCAGGGAATATTATTTTCCCAGTGCACTAATAAAACACGTGCAAATTGTTTAGTTCAAACGAACAAGGATCCTCGCGGTCGCACAGCTGCAAAAGAACCGAAAAATTGTTAAGAAAGGTCCCCATAACATCCATCTTTTGAAATAACCAGGGAGTGAACCGTCACGTAGTATCTTTGGGGACATCCTCCGAAGAGGGATGCTAAAATTGGGCGAAAATTAATATTTGAAGGGTCGCGGCAGGCTACCGCAAAAGAATTCTAAAAACAAGTCATAAAACCATAGTTCTCTGAGTGCGTAGGAGGCTGAGCGCAAGTCCCGGCAAGAATCATGAGGGGTCGCACGTGTTCGAGGGAGACCCTCTGGACCGACAGTAAACCATAAAACCCAGGCTATGCTAAAGGAATAGGATACGCAACTGCGCAGATGTTACGACAAAGTTATTGTTTGAAAATCCAAAATGGAGGACATGACCTACTTCAACGGGCGAGCTGAATCTTCGAAAGACGCAATACAAAATCCACGAATCAGAAAATGGAGGGGATGAGAGTTAAGCGCGCATAGGCAACACGACATTTTCAAAATGTACTAGTAGGTTTCCATGAGAAATCACCAATCAAAATTGTAGTGGGGGAAAGTGCAGGCAATGCACATTGGAGAATTGAAATGTAAAGAAGGGGAGGTCACGTGAGGAATTTTTGCGCTAAAAGAGCGAGCGCAAGAGCATTCTGGAGGTTTCGAGTTAATTTTTTTCATCGGGGAGATTCGAGTCAAATTTTCTGTACATCACTCGAGAATAGATTCGAGTCAAAATTGGCATCTTGAAATTATTTTGTTCGGAGTCCTACAAAATTCATCTCCACGATTGTAAAAGTGTAATTCAACATTCCGAGATTTCGAAACTTATATGTTTGCTGACGGAATAATAGTATGCGGAGTCGAGTGTTTTCGGTTCGCGATGAAAACTAGTTCAGTTCGGCAGCAAGAGAATCATACGTGCAGTAATTAATTGCATCATCAGAATAATAATCGATGATCATTGACAGTCCGTGAATCTACAGAGACTCTTGAAACAAGTTCGTGATATGGCAGACTATTGATCACGCAGTGAGTAGACTTTTGCGAATAGAAATCATCAAAGACAGTGTTGAATAAGCCGCCAAAGGATTATTTTGAATAATTGTATGCCGATACAAGGCAGCGCTCTGGTGTAGAACAAATACCGTGGAATCACTCTCATTTAAGCCAGAAGGCATTGTTTCAAGTAATTAAGTGGCCAGGAAGATCTAAGAAAATGTCGCAATGAACGATTAGTAAAAATAAACTCAGGATGATTAGCGGAGAGAATAGCTACACTGGAATAGTTCGCGATAGCTGAGGAATGAGAGGTCAACGCTACTAAGGAGCTACGAGGTCGAGTCTTTTGCTCAGCGGGAATCGAAGTGGAGTCTTCAACATTCTCGCTACAAATCACTGAGATAACGTGATCATCTCCGAGGAGAATATCATTGACACGTGTGATAAGTGTAAAAAGTAACGTGTTTCTAAGGCCAGTTAAATTGTGAAAAGTGTAATTAGGCCAAGTGATTAACTTTAATAGAAGCAATGAAGTGTAGTAAGTGCAATGACCTTCCACGCACGCTGAAGTTTGGTGAGTAACAATTTAGGACGGACAAAGAGATCCGTAGCGCTTAGGCGATACAATGTGTAGTCCATTCAACATTTTTGGTGTATTTGTAATTAGTGAAAAGTGAGTAATTGTGTATGTTAATTAAACAGGTAATTTTTTTAGTGTAATAAATGTCCTTAATATCATTTGAATACCAAATTGATGTATTTTTATTGTACCGTGTTCCCATAGAAGTGAGAATTCAGGCTCCACCCTTTAGGTCATTTGGGTAATTAATTACAGGTTAATTAATTAACTAATTAATTCATCCTCTTCAAAATTTATTTGGAACCAGAGGAAGATAGTGTGAAGAATATCAACAACGGAATATGAGACTAATTAGTGACAGGCAACTATAATAAATTCAAAGAAATTTGTTTATAAATTTTCATTAAATTTGTTAATAACAATTTTCATAATTGTTATTAAATTTATTATTATTAAATATATAACGTAGGTTTCAATTGGCGCCCGAAGAGGGACCCGAATTGTGTATAAGTCACTAATTTGATCACTAAATTTGTTTACAACAATTTTTTTTATTGTTGTTAAATTTATATAATAATCTTCCTTCCCGTTTCAATATATATAGTATTAAATAATTATTACAATACAGGAGAAAGGCAATTATGACTTTTCCTGGCTCGCAACCACAAAATTTTACTACCCATCGATTTATAGTAGACCTATCAACAGCATCGTCACCATAAACAGCCTTTAAGCGGCGATGAATCTCAGAAGAATCTCAGCTGTTAAAAATTCGATAACAGCACGCTGTTTAACTCGCACTAGAACTCGTCTCCATACTCCGCGTCTTCATACTTCCGCTTCTTCACATTCACTGGATGAACGCAACGACCTGAAACCTGCGCATGCGTATTGAGGGGAGATGTTACTTCTACATGCCACCTGGCGCACTTCTGAAGGTCATTTCGTTCGCACTGTACAATCAGGTGTGCATTACTTTTCAGCCTACCCTCGTAACTGTCTTTTTCGATAGAATATTATTTACATAACACTCCCTTCCTACTCTACCCACGGGGTTTCTAGGGCTATTTACCCCTTCCCCCGGTTGTAGCAAAACTCTGGCATCACGTTGCAGCCCAGCCAATGAAGGACCAAGAACATCGATTTTGGAAAAAAAACGTAAAGCAAATTTTTTTCCCAATGATCGACTACTTCCAAAGGATCATTTTCACAAAAGTATCTAAGAATCCTCCTGGATCTAACCCTCGAAGTTGAAATTTGAACTTTTACGGAAAACTCATTATCTCTGTTACTAATGACTCTGTTATTTTTTTATTTATCATTACAGAGACTACAATATTAATTATCTTCAGTTTGTCGATGCAACGAATAGTTTTTCAGAAATTATAGAAATTATGTGGAAAAATCAATTTTTGGTTTTTGTAAAATATATTTTCATCCGAAATTGTATGAAAAAATTCTGTATAATATCACATTTTATTGATATCACATTTTATGGATTTTCGTCAGATACTATACGGGGAGAGGGACGAAAGCAAGAAAATATAACATGCATCATAATCGTATAGTCACCACGTAAACCGACATAATGCGTGAGGCAACTGAAAATACGTGACATATTGTGATGCAAGTTTGACCTTTGTAACAATTAGTCTTTGGACAGATTTGAGCGATTAGAGAAGCAGGACATTTGGAAATTTACAAAAAAATTACATAAAATTCTTTTAAGCTACAGAGGAGATCTTGGACACAACCGCGCCAAAGTTGAGTACACATAAAACTAAATTAATATGAGCCATAAGACAACACAATCATGCAAGAAAATAGTTTTTGAAATTGTTATAAGTTATTTAAAAAGTACTACAGCAATGGCGTGATAAAGTTCAAGACAGATTTAACTTTTATTAACTAGTTGACAGTCTAGGGCGATGAATATTATTCCTATTGCGAGTATTGTGTTTGTGAACGAGACTGTTTCGTATAAAGCAAGGGTGGCACTTCAGTCATTCGGTCAGTATTGCAGATGATTATTTGACAAAAAGATGTAGAAGAGTCGGTATCGCCTGTTATACTTCATTTTCTATAAGCCATTACGAATTAATAAAATGTAAGTTAGATTCGCATGTGACTTTATCAACCAGATGTGTGATTTAAATACTAGGAAAATTTGAATGGCATTCAATCTTTTTTTCTTTCATNCCCCCCCCCCCCGATTGTCTACGCCCATTGACAATTTCCTTTTTTCAAAACAGTGCTCAGAAAAGTTTCGATGTTATTAGCAGGCTATCAGTTAAACCTATCGGATCTGGATGTTCTGTTGGCTTTTTAAGTCTCTCTCCTATCTCCACAATTCACAAGAACTTCAGATACGGAACAGGAAGTATTTTATTGATACTACCCGAGCATTGTTGGAACCTAGCATGAACCTCTTTAGATGCCCGGCACGAACCACGAGCAGTTGCGTACTCACAGTGCCGCGGATCTTTCCGTCAGCGTGGGATTGAAGAAATTCAAGTGGCATTACTAACTGGACGAGAAACGAGGTTCAATTTTGAAGATAGCAAATGTAAGTACTTGAGTTTTAAGCATTTGTTTTCAGGAAACTCAAACTCCTTGAAATACAGTGAACTAGTAGTGCAACGTTCGTAGGTCACGGTTTGCTACGGTATAAATGATTTGCTTGTATCACTGGTAACATCTTTTTCAATGATTTGGTTTTGTTACCGAGCTTTATTAGGAAACATTGCCGCTCTGAATAAGGTATATGATTACCGCCAGTAGAAGAAACGAATACATGGGTTCGGTGGTTTTTCTTTATACCGTTGATAGTATAAATATAAAATAAAAGTATAGTAGATCCTCACCATATAACACTAGACCGTATATACATAACTAGGCTAATTCTACTAATTACTTACGATATTTAAATTACCGATACTGATCAGTGTATCGAAATGAGCGACACTATCTATTTTCAACTCGCAAGAATATATTCTTCGACCGTCTTACCGTAGAATAATGAGCAATTAGATTTATTTCGATAATAGAATTAGTCACTTATGACAACATAAGCTACGAAACATTTATCGTGTAGAATTCATGTAAAGTCTATGTACGAATTTCATTAGCAATATGTTGCGAATGCATTTATTTACCGTAGCCCTCATTGTTGCTACACCTAATTTCTATGTCCAATTGTTGGGCCACGGAAAAATAGGGACTAATCATTTCCTTTATCATTGTTCCTTGTCCAGTAAAGTATAATCTTATTTTTCTTACAGGTTATGGTATCTAATGAACCCGTAGTTGTTTTCTGAATTAACACCGTGAATAAATGTATTCGATATAAGATGTAAAATGTTTCCAAATGGATAACTTTGTAATTTGAGAAATTGTTTCTTTCAAATAATGTTAAGTACTCAATATTTTTTAGAAAAGTTTTGTTATAAGGTTTCAAGTATAAGTCTTCATAATAAAAATAATTATTATACTAATCGACAAACTCAAATGGTATTTCTTTCCGTTAGTGATGCATTTTTATTGACCAAAACTTTTTCATCTAAGAATGGGGTTATTATTTTAGTTGAGGTAAAAGATACATTTTTAATTACATTGTTGCTTCATCTTTGAAAATGTTAATAAGAATCAATAAGAAAATGTTAAGAGAAACGAAATGTTAATTCAGTTATAAGACGAAATGAAGTGCTGATATATTCCAATTTTTCATACTTAATTAGCAATGTGCATTACAATGAGTAAATTCTTAAGGGCCATTCTATACGGAACTTGGGTAAGCCTAAGCCCTAGAAATAATAAAAACTGCAGTTGTTTCCAACGCCGCGTTCCAAACACCGTCTCCGTGCCCTGGGGATGATCATATTATATGAACCGTGATAACTTAAGCATCTTGGGTCGCAACAGTCTGCTCAGCACTTTTCCAGTGCGAACGAGACGGGGACGTACGTAGACTGGAAAATCTTGGCACGTGGCAACTATAATGCCAGCAAATTAATGTCCGTTTACATGTTATCAGCTTGTGCAAACCAGTAGTTTACGGACGTGGCGGAATGACGTTTATTGAACTACGAACCATGGCTCCAACACTTAAAAGAATTGTCATTCAAACAGCAGTTCATTCTATATCGTTGTTGAGTGGAGAACTCATGTAACATGATATGATAATACGAAAAGAATCGTACGACCTTGACTACTTGTTAATTTAACTACAATTTCTTGGGATTAGGTCTATATGAAAAAAGTTGTAGTGTACTATTTGCGAGGATATGCTTTTGCATCGTGTATTTCGCTTCAAGTTTTCTTAACTCACTTGCAATTTTTGTTCCTGAAATAAAATATTTATTAATTTAATTATTAGTATTTTGTTCAAAACCTAATACCGATAAAACACGTAATAATGACTAGATTATTTATTTAAATGTTTTCTATGTTTTACAAATTAACTTCATCATCATAATAACATGTGAACCTCGAATGATACAGATAGGGCCGGGTTAATAGTGAGTGCCACCCCTTTTAAATATTCGGTTAGAGAATTACTACATTTTTGTGTTATGTACTTAGGGATGAATAGGGAGGTGTATATAAAAATAATTGAAAATTATTTTTTTAATTTAACTAGTTATTCAAAAACACTTGCACCTTACTTTCTTGTGACAAAAACTGTAATAATATTTTCGCAATTTAACATTGCAACTATATTTTTTTCAATATAGCTAAGCTATTCAATCGATCTTCGGGCGTCCTAGAGGAGAGATATGTTTTGATTCTCTTTAAAGAAGAGAAAGACCTTTTAGCTCTACTATCTCCAACTGCAGTACACATAAACATGCGATATGCAATTTCAACATTTGGGTGTAGTGAATACATAGTTTCCCGCAGAAGCTCTAATAAATGCAACGGTGATCTTTGTTGCATGTTTTAACGAACACAGTAATCATGGAAGTGACTATATCATGACATCATCCTGACACGACTCAAGACATTAAAAAAACTTTTATTGTCATATTTCAGCATTGGTGCTTAAATTATTAAAAGTTGTAACAAAAACAAATCTACGGTTGAGTGTTTCTTCCCTTGAAAGAATATTTTTTGAATCGTGCGAAACAACATTTAAACCTTGAACAGTTGTTGAACAAAATTGTTTTTTGAAAAACAACCTAATTGAAGCTACCTCACATAAATGTTTTACTTGCCTTCAAATTCAACCGATTCAACAGCAGCTAGGGTAGCCTTATAAGGGTTTTCACTATTATTGAAAAATAATTGTCTCGGAGTGTTTGACATTAAGTTAACAACTGTTTACTTCTCAGCTGCTAGTTTTCTGCATACACTGTTACTTATTCGACAATTACACTGTTTTACAACCATATACTTTGTAATATCGGCCGAAGTAATAACTTGAACCATGTTCAGGCCCATAGATGTACTACTGCTGACGCGTGAAGAGTAACGCCACTTGACCTCTGAATGACCCTTTTTTAACTATCTTGGGCAACCACGGCTTCACTTACACATATACCTAATTGGTGCTGCGGTGATGGGGGTAAAGATGATTTCTCGCTTTTTTTGGTGCGGACGTCTTTAATGTGTCATGTCATGGAACCATTGCATACAACTTGTGCTCTTAATGATTCAAATGATTATTCATGATTGTATGCCACGCAAATACGCGCCCAAGATTTTTAGAACATCAAGCCTAGTAAATGAAGATTTTTAGCATTTTTTGAATGTCACTATTCTATGAAGATGCAACACAATTGTTTGCAAATTTGCGCAGTTCTAAGTTAAACCTTGTTCAAACAAGCTATGTGGTTAACAGATGTATTTAATAGTGATAAAATATGCAAATTTTTTAGGACTTTATAAGATTTAATATGATGAGATTTAATCGCATTAAAACTGATTGAAAAAATAAAACTGAAAAATATTTGAGATGCAATGTATAAAACATGATTATCATATGAAAGAATCAATATATTCCGAAACATTCCACTTAATTCTTTAGTCGTAAAAGCGTGGAATAATGGATGTTTGTCATTTGCAAAATAATGTAATAACGTTTTATGTATATATTCCGAATGTGCTTTCAATAAATGTTTGTTTGCTGAAAAGGCCCACACTTGGCAATTGCAGAGCGCCGATGACGCTCACGCAGACGCTCAGTAAACATACATTAGAAATATTAGTTTTTACGGCATAGAATGTGAAAAGACACTGACACCTTTTGTCTTTTACGATCAAATTACTAAGTTTTTTTCAGGTTTACGCATGGGTACAGGGAAATATTTCTTAATGGTACAATAAGTTATGAAAAACCATTGCATGTGCTCTCATACAATATACGCGCCCATGATTTTAACAACATTCAAGTAGATTCGTGTTTATTATAACATGAAAAATAAAACTGAATCCATATATAAAAGAGAAATACCACTGACTGACTGCCTAAACACGAAATTTTAAAAACTATCAAGCCTACAAACTTGAAATTGGGCAGGTAGATTCCTTTTAGGGAGTAGACATCCGCTAAAAAAGGATTTTACGAAAATCCACCCCTGATGGGGTGAAATGGGGGTTGGAAGTTTTTGTGCATGTATTCCATCGTAACTCTAAGAGTGTCTGGAGCAATTTCAACCAAATTTGATACACAGATGACTGACTATATGACAACAAGTACTATCACTATAGGGGTAAGACATCCCTTGGACCCCTATGGAAGGGGTAAGAAGGGGATGATATGTAAAAATGATGGAAAAATTTGATATTAGAATCGAAACCATACTTTCGATGCCATTGGAGTGGATAAGGACGTTCCAGACGCTTTCTAAGTTTCCAATCAGCCCACATTGCAGATAACATACCCCTAGTATACATAGGCTAGGGTGGGAATGAAGGACAGCTAAACATAATAAAAAACGACCGATATTGGTGTTGAATAAATCACTTTTAGGACCGCTGAAGAAAAGCGGTACCCTCATTGCCAGATAAGAACACGATCCCCCCTATAAGGAATAAACAACCTTTGTGTTGGAGTGAGACGGAGTTCACAATCAGTTCGTATAAACTCTAGCAACCCTAGGGAAGGGGATGCCATAAAAATATGGAACATCACATAGTAGTGACGAGTCCGTAATTTTCGGCGAGGCGGAGTTGATCGTGTTATTTCGATATCGTGTATGTTTGAGCTCAGCTCTCACGAAACAAACACCTCACTTGCATCCCTTTGTGGGGGGGGGGGTGAAAATGGGTTTATGGATAAAAATAATTGAAAAGTTATATTGAAATTAAAAATGCACCGAGCACATAGTTTTAGAGATGATGAGATGTTTAAACTATTGATGCCGTTAAGTTCAAGTTGACATCACATAGAAGTATGGTATCCTTAAGAGCTGGGGCTGAGAAGGGCGAGACGAAATAATAACATAAACATACCGATATTAGGGTTGAGTCCATGGTTATTGTTTATTCAGAGATGAATATTCGTATTTCCAATGACATGTGTACTCAGCTAGTAAAATATAAATTCTTGTGTCTTCACGATATTTTCTATAATATCTTCATCATTAAAACATCCACCAAACTAATATAACAAAATACAATTGATGCGAATTTTCAACTCACTTATGTAGAGTTATAGAAAATGTGGTACGTACAAATTTGAAATCAAAATCAAATATTTGATATACAAATTTTTATAAAAGAAAAACTATACAACGATGTTCGAGGTATAGTTTCCATTCGTTGCAAAAAAAAACTCATCCGGAAACAAGTATTTATAATCAATTTACTTGACACGATTGTGATGTTTTACTTTCTATCAAAAATCTCATTCCAGATCCCGTGAATTCCGATCGTCTTAGGGCACAATACTTCAAGAATACTAGTGAATAATATTTCATTTTAAAGATTTCCAGCCTTGCTTATGTCAGCGCTGTCAAACTGGTGGCACGCCAAACGTTTTTTTACGACCCGCGAGAAGTAGCTCAATTTATATCAAATTTTTCATCAAACGTTGGGGGCACAACTTGGTGTAATAAATTTATCAGCCACCCACCCCGGCTTTGCTGGTGAGTTTTTGACATGTTGCACTTAATTCTTCTTTGTACTCTAGAATAGTAGAAAATGGTGAGTTTCAAATGTTTACTTCCCGCGAAATACCTTCAGCGCCTGTCGAATGCATGCCAGGTCCTCCGAGGCAACACACGATGGTGGCGGATACTTTTGAAACTAAAACGTTTGAAAATTTTAAACTATTCGTCCAAATTTTACGAAATAAAGACAATTTTCATATTTCTTCAGTGCAAAAGAAAAACACACAGACACAAAATACATTTGATTTGATGAGGGTTATTTTCACCTATTTGAATTACTCTCTTCAGTTGAAGAACATGTCAATTTTTAAAACTTTTTTCTTTCAATAATTTGGGTTAACCGTATAGATTTGTGTTGTCGCGAACTTTTTTTTGGGAACTCTTTGAGACGGACAATATTGCCATTCACTGTCATCCATCTCTAACCGTTTAGGCAGCGTATGCAAAAATCTCTCCGAAAATTGATTTTCCCCCGACTTGATTGTCTATTATCGTTATTGCCTACGCTCGGGATCATCCCCTTTTACATTACAACATGAAAACATTTTATTATAATGCTAAATATTTAAAATACTTTTTAAAAATTAGGAATTATGCCATTTAGTATTTCCAACTTGAAATTATACAAAGTTATTGATGAGAATCAGATTATCGGTTTACAAATAAATAAATATGACCCATTAGTTTTATTTGTTGAGTAACATTTTGCCAAACCCTATCTCGTGTGCTCCGCAGGGGGTTCAGTTTCGACTGAGCATGGGTTTGGAGACCCCACGGCCCCGAGCAGGGGACTGGTACTGCGCCACCAGTCCTCGGACACCGTAAGCTTTGGGCATGCTTCAGCGACCACCATTGACGCGATGGTGGAATGTTGCATGTTTCAAAGGACGGAGATCTTGCCTTCATTGGCCGGATCGCGAGGAAGGATTAAACATCTATAAAAAAGACCCTCAACCTCAAGGTGTGTTACGCGCCGATGAGGTGAATGGGTGTTGAGAACAAACACTCGCTAGCGGACAGCCTCTGGAGCAACTGCCGCACCTCAGTTGAACAAGGCTTAGTGGCGTGATGCGGGGGCTCCACGTCACCCGACTTTTATTTCCTCCGAACTCGTGGGACAAGATGACTGATTCATCTACCTCCCTGCCTTGCGGAGTGAGTGTACCGCAAGGTAATTATTCCACCCAAATGTCTTCGAAGCGACAGAAGGTTCACAGCCGTCTCGCTTCGGAAACAAAAGAGGGAAAGAAACAGAACATTTCACATGAGAATGTTTTTGTCGTTATCACACGTAGAGACGGTACACTTGAAAAAGTATCCCCGTTCTATATTTACAAAGGATTGCAAGGTTTAGTTGGAACGCTGAAATCCATTAAAAGATTGCGTAATGGGTCAATGCTGTTGGAAACAAACACCAACAAGCAAGCGTTGGCACTTTTAAAATGTACCTTGTTGGGAGAGTTCCCTGTAAAGTGCGAGCTCCATGCTGCGCTTAATCGCAGCAAGGGGGTCGTAAGTTTCAGGGACATTATAAATATGACAACAGAAGAACTTGTAGAATGGGAGGCTGACCGTGTAGTTAAAGTCAGTCAAATCAAGAGGAAGGATAATTGTGTTCCGCAGAAGACCAGTTCCTTCATCGTAACATTTGACTCTCCTAAGCTACCCAAAGACCTAAAGACTGAGTGGCTTAACCTGCCTGTTCGTCCCTTTATTCCAAATCCGCGATGTTTTAAGTGTCAGAGGTTAGGACACACGACAACATCGTGTAAGAGCCGTGATACCAGCGGGAAGTGCGGAAAAAAGGCACACGAACCCGGCGTCTCATGCCCGAGGCCTGCAAAGTGCATTAATTGCACAGGCAGCCACCCGGTATGGAGGAGGGAGGTGTCTCCTTTCTCGAAGAAAAGAAAGTGCAGGAGATCATGACTACGGAGAAGATCCCGTAAGGTAAAGCGCGGAAGAAATACAGGGCTTTACACCCTGTATTTTCTACGTTACTCCACCGCAGCCAAGACTCCAAAACTGATCAAAACTGTATCTGTTCAACGCGATTTCACTGACGTGTCCACGAAAACATCGTACACATGTCTGTGCAAATGCGGAAAGAACGATGCTTCATCCGTTCTCCCTAAACCTAAAACTCCTACAACACCGCGTCCATCTACAAAGAAACCATCAAGTAGTGCAGAACCTACGACTGTAACACCGAAGACAGACGAAGAAAAACCGGGTTCTATGGATAAAACCCTGAACATTGCAGAATTTTCAAAAACAACTACGTCCAAAAAGTCCCAAAGACGTAAAAAACGTCTCTGCACTTCTCGATTCTGATTTCGTCAGAAAAAGAGAAATAGCAGAGAGCACATCTTTTGACTTTTGCTCCAACTAAGAACCCTACAACTTTTCCTTCTCTATGTGGGAACTTGAGTCAGTTCACGACACTGCTCCTTGGCCTGATTCAATTCATTATGAGATGCTGAGACAACTCAGTCTCGAGTCGAAAGAATACCGTCTGAATATCTTCAATATTTTATGGTCCGAGGGAGTATTCCCCAATTCCTGGAAGGAAGCAACGCTTATCCCTTTACTAAAACATGGTAAGGACAAAACGACCATCAGTAGATATCATAGCATTGCCTTGACGAGCTGCGATGGTTTAACATTCGAGAGAATTATCAACCGACGTCTCGTCTGGTATATTGAAAAGCATAACTTGCTGAGTCGATCTCAGTGTGGTTTCAGGAAATTCCATTCCACCTGGACAACTTCTCCTGGAATCAGCAATTCAACACGCTTTCGTCCGAAGACAACATCTCATCGGAATATTCTTTGACATCGAGAAGGCTTACGATACTACTTCGCGTCATGGCATTTTAAACCAACTCTATGCCTGGGGATTTAGAGGACGTCTTCCTCTGATGCTCATGTCCTTTTTGGATAAACGTTCCTTCCGGTACAGAATTGGAAGAGACATCAATGATATCCTTCAAGGGATCAGTGTTCCTCAGGGCTCAGTCTTAATTGTGACATTATTTGCAGTGGCCATAAACAGCATAACGTGTGCTATAAAGAACCTATTTTATAGTATCTTTTTGTCGACGACTTTGAAATCTTTTGTTCATCACAGAGTCTCACAGGTGCGGAGCGACAAATCCAACTCGTCCTCAATAGACCACTGGTCGAACACGACTGGCTTTCTTTTCTCTGCTGAGAAAACACGCTGTGTTCTTTTCAGTAGGAGATCAAGCCTTCTGGCAGAACCTCATCTCGCCCTGGGGAACAACGTTCTCAAATTCTATCCTTTAGTAAAATTCTTAGGTCTAATCTTTGGTCAGAGACTGAATTGGATTGAACATCTAACAGACCTAAGAGCAAGAACATTAAAGTCTCTGAATTTATTGAAGTGCCTCAGTAGCAGGGAATGGGGCGCTGATCGCTACTCCCTGCACCAGTTTTATCGAGCATTCATAAGATCTCGGCTCGATTATGGCTGCGTTGTATATAGCTCTGCTCGTGCAAGCTATTTAAAGAAGTTGGATAGTGTCCACCATGCAGGAATATGACTAGTTACGGGAGCCTACCGCACTAGTCCCATTCCGAGTTTGTATGCCGAGAGTGGCGAACCATCTCTTTACCTCCAGCGGAAAATCCTCATGCTACGACACTTTGGCCACGTGCTATCTTTACCCGACAATCTGGTGCACAACGTGGTTTTTCATCCATCCTCTTCCATTCGTTTCTACAACAACAGACTGAGAGCAACCAAACCTTTTGGATATCGCTCCAAACAAATTAAGGAAACCATAAATATACGCACACCTAATGTCTTGCGTCAAGGTTTTAATAAGTCTCCTTGGGCTTTGCACAAACCGAAGATTGTTTTCGAGCTTCTGCATCATGACAAGAAGAACACTCCAGCTCCGATGTTGAGGGTATACTTTCACCTAATCCTCGACAAACGCCGGGTGCATATCCCTGTGTTTATCGACGGGTCGAAGGAAACTGATGGTGTCGGCTACTCCGTGGTATTTCCCCGTGAGACCTATGACTACCGTCTAGGCGACCTGTGCAGCGTTTACACCGCTGAGTGCTACGCAATATTGAGAGCATTGCAATCAACAAAGTGCTCTCGCGGGTCACATCCTGATTTGTTCTGATTCGCTAAGTGCCCTTCAAGCAATCCAGAATATGTATCCAGCTTATTCACAACATCCATAATGTGCTTTTCTTACTGCAAAGTGATGGAAAAAACATGTTTTGTTGAATTCTTGGACACGTGGGAATTAGAGGAAATGAGGAAGCAGACGTTTCCGCAAAGTCGGCATGCCTCAAATATCGCGTGGATTTCTCCATGATTCCAAAACAAGGTCTCTTAAATTCCTTCAAGATGAGGATTCTGAGGGAATGGAACAATGAGTGGTTAGCTGTTGAAAGGAATAAGCTCCGACTTATCATTGTCCTCTCACTCATAGGTATCTCTTACTACTTGATGATGAACCCGTTTGTGATGAGTGTAGCTGTTCTCTGACAGTGCGTCACCTACTAACTGATTGCAGAAGATACTCGAGTATACTGAGACAAATAGGTCTGGCTGCAGATTTACCAACAATTCTCGGAAATGAAACGGTTTATGTTAAAAAACTATTGAATTTTATGAGTAGATCGGGGCTCCTCCTAGAAGTTCTCGGGAGGGTTTAAAATTTGCATTCTTTTTTGCTCTTTCCTTTCATTCTTCGACTGTAATTAGAAAATATAATCTTTAGAATTTTTTATGGTATAATGTACTGGGCGAAAATGTACTACGCTTTTCTTTCCTTTTATCTTGTATTTGGTTATTTGTTGAATTCAGGAGGGTCTTTTAGTGGGTATGGTCGAGATATTCGGTGAGTCCCACACACGGGGAAGAGTCTCTACGGCTCTTCTCTATGGTGCGAAACTGCATTTTCCCCCACCTGCATGGGCTCTAATGACCTTGCTGTTGGCGAGCCCTAAAAGCCCCACACAAAAAAGTGCAGAGAAACTTCCACTTTGATTCGGACTTGATAGGCCCTCTCTTCTTGTGGGTTCAATACCCTGTGTAATCGCCAATATGGACCGAAACTTCTGCGTAGCTTTAAGTACCAGAGATTCAGTCATACATTGAACCACTTTAAGTTATTCCGCGAAGTTTGCATTATTTGAGATACGCAGTCGCACGTGTTATCAACATGATCGTCTCCTCCGTGCTGTGTAACTTGTAAAGAGAGTCATCCTTCCAATTCAAACACATGCTCAAAATTTATCATGGAGGACATCCAAAAGATCCGGGTTACGGGTAGGGTGTTTTTCCCCGAGGCCAAAAGTCGGTACCTGATCAAGAATCCCGTTAATATTATGTAATTCTTTGCTACAGACTTCAGCGCACCGAAACCACCTACAGCTTCCTTTGGCTATCAGGGGGATTTCGAGGAAGTACAGAAACCTGGGATGTGTAACTTTGCAGTCCAGACATCATTGGATGATCCTTCTGCATTCAAAGAGGAAATTAAGGGATGTAAAATTATTACATCGACCGTCTACAAAACTATTCCTTATAAATCTAAATGTGTCCACCTCTACATACGTCTTCACCTCATCATCCACGTTCACTCAGAAACTGAAGTCTGCCGATAAACGAACCTCTCGAAGTCCATCTCAAGGTCGTCCTTGACATAGAACATCTCGCTTCCCCAGGTCCCGCAGAGCTGACTCTTCAAATTCAGATTCTTATGTTGTTGGCTCAACTTCCCGTAGACGCCGAAGTATTTCACGCTCACCGAGGAGAAGAAATAAATTACTTTTCATGGCCGAAAGCGATCATTCCAGCAGTGATCACGGCGGCTCTCACGGGGAGGGGACCACATCAAAGTCTGAAAATAAGTCATCCAAAAGAAAAAATACAGACAATAAGAAGAGCGGATAAATACCAGAATATGGCTGTTCTTTCCTGGAATCTGAATGGCTTTCAAGTCCGTTCAGAATAATTCTAGCTCCTACTGCCTCGTCGTGCTCCTCAAATAGTTTGGTTTCAGGAAACTCATCTTTTCCCAAAACACTCTTTCTCCCCTCGTGGCTATATGTTATAGGGCGGACTTAGAAGGCGGTCTGCGTGCACACGATGGCGTCACTGTACTCGTGAACGTTTCAGTCTATGCCAAAGAAGTCTCTATAACCAGCGTCTTTCGACCGTTTGAGGGTGAACCTTCCATCCCTCACGTTTACGGTATGTAATATTTTATATTTNTGGGTGACTGAGCTTCGCTCGGATGGCTCACAAAGCGGCCATATGATTTTCAATGAATCGTAATTTTTTAATATACTACCGATGTTTGACCACGCATATCATGATCTTGACAAAATGAATTTAAAAAATATTTTTCGTGAATGGATTCAACACATGGTTTACTTACTTATTCAGTTACACTGCTGTGTAAGTATTAATATAACGAATGATACTTCCGTAGTAACTATTCTTTTTGGTAACTGCGCAGTTGAGGTTGTCCATCTATGATTTTGGGTGTGTCCAGGTTTAATGAGTGGTTCCTAATTTTATGGAAATGACACTCTGTATTTACCCGGAAAGAACACATTTTTTGTGTGGCTTTACGGCTCGTCGACATCGAGGTCATTAGAGTCCTAAAAACTTGTATAGTTAGGGAAAATGCAGTTACGCACTAGGGAGAGCCAACATAAATTCCCGCGTGTGGGACTCGCCGAATGACTCAAACATACCCACTAAAAACCCTCCTGAATTACAACTCAAATATCAACATATCTCATTTAAAAGAAGAAGAAAGAGAAAAAGGAAAGATACCCTAGCGTAGAGATCGAAAAGAACAAGAGGTGACCAAGGAAAGTCAGGAAAGAGAAAAGAAGGAGCCTCGCACAAGTGGAAGTAATGCCAGACTCAGCTCGGGACGCCGTGTCTGCCGAACACGTACTTACTAGATGTAAGTCCCCTAGGGGAGGTAAGAACACATACAGAGAGTAAATAGAAAATAGCCAAGAGTCTCAACGTCTCGAATATGTACGTGAGGACCGGGTTCGATTCCCCGGCGAGAAAGTTATATTTTCATTTATTTTTTTGTGAACATGATCTGCCTGATTATATTTTCCTCGTGTGTTTAACATATTTATTGTATGTATTAAAAATATTTTGTTCAATTAAAGAACAAATTTTATGTCACATCACTCGAAAAATGCCGGTTTAATGAACTTGGTGTATTGGTGGTGTCAAATCAGAGTTTTCAGATTCTTAACAAAAATATGTCGTGGTTGGCTCCTTCCATGATGCAGCGGGTGATCAGTTAAGGAGAAAATTTAAAAGTTTTATTCGCATTTCTCTTATTCATGAGCTATTTATTAATAGTAAAAATGTTAGAAAGAGGATGAATGTATAAATGTACTTATATCAAGAAAAATTAATTTAAAAAATTCCGCCCCCAGGGGATTCAAACCCCGAACCTTCCGATTGCGAAGAATACAATTCCTGTAGACCACGGAACCTAATTATTAAACTCCATTATTTGCGTAACTAACAAAGCAAGTATTACACGTTAAAATTAACTAAGCTACTATATGCAACATTAGAATTTACAGCTAATTTATGAGTATGTAATACTTTTGCTAATAAAGCTCTCTCACGTCTAGCATAACGACATCTCCTTTCTTCTAAGCGTTGTTGTCTTCGTTCATCACTTTCTTCGCCTCGTGTATCGATTGCACGCAGTTGTAAATTTTACAAGTGCTGACTTCTTTGTTGTGTATTTACTTCAGTTATTTGCTGACTTGCTATTCGTTTATATTTTGTCGATAAATTCAAATACGTCCAAATTCTGTGATGCATAGAGTAGGAGCATGTGAGTGACTCGAATCCTGGTTTTTGCTTCGTCAATTTGTTTTCGGGGGAGTGGCTTTACGGCTCGTCGACATCGAGGTCATTAGAGCCCTAAAATTTTGTATTGGTAGGGAACATGCAGTTACGCACTAAGGAGAGCCAACATGACTCTCCCCGCGTGTGGGACTCGCCGAATAAATCAATCATACAGCTGATATTCTGACGATTACCGTCATTTGTTTACGAATATTCGCCCTACGCACAAGTCTGCCCGCTCATTGGCGCGCCCTGTTGGTATAAGTGGGAACTATTTCTCTTCAGCTGCATTTCGCCAAAAATATTCCTCAATACTCAGTGTATGTTACTGACGATGGCTTCTATGCAGCCGAAAAAGCTTTATACCAATAAAACAATAAGCAACATAGAAACGCCTTTCAATTTATCATGCTTTGATAATGTTGCTAAAGCTCCACAATTACCAAGTATCCATCAAGCTGTAGTTTCCGTTGCAACCGGTGCCTTCCGCACGATTAGAATAGATTGCTTACGAATAGAATAGAGTAGACGCTGGAGAACCATACCTCTGCAGAGGACGCGATATTTAACTAGGAACTTACGAAGTGAAACTGATGGGGATTTTCGATCACCCCACAAGCATACACATCCATTGCCCCAAATTTTGTTCGTCTTACACTGCAAGACCTTCGTTACCCCGCGCAGCGGGTGTCCGCTTTAAAAATCTGTGGGAGGTAAATGACATCATCCTACCTCCTCCATCATATACCTTGCCGTCAAAGTGAGTCGGTCCACAACCTGACGGTGGGATACAGAGTAGGCTCTCAAGTATTTCTTTTCTCCTATTTACCTAGTTTTTCACTTTTATCGCTTTTATCTTTACTGGCCTGTGTGCTGAACGCTCAATCATGTGTTTGCCGTTCATGGCGACCCGTGTCGGATGGAATGGGTGTTCTGGTGAGTTGAGGGGTCCATGCAACCCTAGAAGGATTTATTTGTATGCATCATTGAATACGCTTGCTTTGGCCTCAGTCTCTTCTAGACGGGCGATCGGGGGCTAATCCACCCTCGACCAATCGACTGAACTCCAGGGTAGGGGGTCCTTCCCGCTCGTCGTAGGCGTTGGCGCAACCTTGCCTTAACCCTGCGTACCCCCGTTATATCCCCGTGTGAACCCTGGCACCCCAATGGGGTGTCCACTTGTTGGACTCAGTGGTGGGTGGGGAATATGGGGATGAAATAAAATCCATGCGCATGGACACTAACGCGTCATCTTGCTGAGTTGGTGTACCTCAAGGGGAGTCAAGAACCCAAGTATCTTCGAAGCGGCCGAGGATTCACAACCCTCCCACTTCAGAAGAAATCAGTCAAAGAGCATTCCTTACGAGAAAGCTTTTATCATAATGTCAAGAATTAATGGAACCTTCGAGAAGGAATCACCTTTTTATATTTTTAAAGCCTAGAAGGTTCGTTGGCTCATTAAAAAGCATAAAGAGATTAAGAAACGGAGCGATGCTGCTTGAAACAAAAGTAAGCATTCAAACTCCTTCAATGCACACTTCTGGGAGAGTATCCTCTCAAGTGTGAGCTCCACGTTGCGCTTACCCGTAGCAAGGGAATAATCCCTTGCAGGGATATTATAAACATTTCCTACAAAGATCTGGTTAAGGAATGGGAAGCTGACCACGTGGTAGAGGTCAGTTAGATGACGAGAGGTTGGTGGTGTTCCTGAGAAGACCGCCTGCTTCCTCCTGAATTTTGAATATCGTATGATTTGAAAGCTGGATGGCTAAACCTGCCAGTGCGACCCTATATTCCGAATCCTCTGCGCTGTTTCCAGAGTTAGATTCGGTCATACAACAACATCATGTAAGGGTCGTGCTACTTGGGGAAAGTGTGGGAAGGAGGCACACGGACCCGACGTTTCATGCGCAGAACCTACTAAGTGCGTTAATTGCACAGGTAGCCAATCTGTATGGAGCCGAGAGTGCGTCACCTTTCTTGAGGAGAGGAAAGTCAAGGAAATTAAGACTACGGAGAAGATCCCGTATGCGAAGCATGGCATTACATACTGTATTTACTACCAGTTACTCCACCGCAGCAAAGACTTCTGTAATAGAAAAGAACATTTCGGTCCAGATAGATTTCACTGACGTGTCTACGACTACGTTGTGCACATGCCAGTGCAAATGTGGGAAAAAGATGTTCAAGTTGTTCACGTAAAGCCAAAATCTCCATCTACTTCGCAGGAAAAGTCAAGCAGTGTGAAACCTACCTCAGCATCTACCAAGACACAGACGAGACAAAGCAGGGTTCCAGGGCAAAAATCCTAAACCTTACTGATTTTATAAATACAACACCATCCAACAAGTCGCGGGGACGTAAAAAGGACGTATCTGCCCTTCATTCCTCCGAGTCGGATTTTGCATTGTCCGACAGTGACGCGGAAATGCTCAGTCAGGAGTCCGACCCAGGAGGTTCCAAATCGTAATGACTTCCATACTTCAGTGGAACCTCAATGGCTATAGAACTCAACGTGAAGAATTACTGCACTTAGTGCGTCGCAATCCGATCTGTATTTGCCTGCAAGAGACACACCGTTTACCTGAACACTCACCCTCTCTGCGAGGATACAGCAGCTTCAGATATTACACCACGGGAGATTGAGCAAGAGGTGGAGTTGCCTTGTTTTTCAGAAACACAATCCTTTGCTCACCTGTTCTCCTACAAACTCAAATCCAGGCTATAGCAGTCAAAATTCAGAGCGTACCACCTATGACCGCGTGTTCTATATATCTTCCTCCGACACGAAATTTCTCGGAGACTTCCCTTTGGGATTTAATTCAACAGCTCTCTCGACCATTCCTCCTCGGAGATTTCAACGAGCGATTGCCCAAGGGGCCTACTACTGAATTGTCTCTTTGAGCAAAAAGAGTTATATCTAATGAATACCAGAGAGATGACCCACTTTGCGTCCGCCACGGGCTCATGGACTGTTATAGACCTGTCAATTTGCTCTCCTGAAGTTACTGATATCTTCCAATGGAGGGTAGAAGATGATCTGCATGGTAGCGACCATCATCCTATCTGGTTGTTATTGCAGGATCGAGCGACTGTTCCCGAATGCAAGATTCAGAAATGGATTCTCAGAAACGCTAACTGGACACTACCGCTCTTTGGCTGTCTTCAGAGAATCGGGAACTGTACAAGAGAGGATCGACCATCTGACCCAGGTGATTCATCACGCCGTTGAAGCATCCATTCCGAAAACATGTTTCCGCGAAGACCTCATGTCCCCTGGTGGAACGACGCATATCAGTCCGCCATTCGGGCAGGGCGAAGAGCGTTGCGGAAATTTAAGGGTAGTCTATCTCCGGAATACCTCGCCGCATATCGTATTGCTAGAGATTTCCGGAAAACCTCGCCGCATATCGGATTGCTAGATGCTCAGAGACTGGCTTTTTGGTCAGGACGTGGACGATCCTCCGGTTCCTACACGACCATAAACAAGATGATCTTTCCACCCTTCCGATTCGGACTCGACCAAACGGCCACACCCTACGCCCTCTCGCCACGCGCGAATTACCAACCTCGTTCGCTAAAGTACGCACACCCATGGTAGATAATGATATTTTTAATCGCGGAGTCACGCATATACCGCCTACTCACGTACCGATGCGTTATCGCATCACTATGAAGAAGTATTTTCAATCACTACTACGTATGGAGGAGGCGGGTATCATCGCGCGTACCAATACCATTGAGAACGTCTTTAAGATTCACGCGGTTCCAAAGGCTGGCAATAAGATACGGTTTATTTACGATATGCCCTCCTGGACTCCATCGTATTCTAACTTACCACCCGTAACCCTTCCCTCACCATACCAAGTCATTTCCACAGTTACCCCTCGCTTTTTCGCTATAAAATTAGACCTCATCGACGGCTTTTATCACGTCCCCATTAGTAATTCGCTTTCTAAATTTTTCGGTATTATTTGTAAGACAGTTACCTTCTCGTTCCAAAGGTTTCCTATGGGATGGTCGATGAGCCCATTAATCATGCAAATGACAATAAGAGCAGTACTGAAACAAGCCGTACCTTTTTGTCGCTGTTTCGTATATTACGACGATATTCTAATTCAGGAGAATCCTTCAATTTTATTAGACGCCATTTCCACTTTAGGAAATCATTTTAATATAAATGAGAGCAAATCTATTCTGGTACCAACCAAACAAATTACTTATCTAGGCCTAAATCTAGACTTCACTACCGGGACAGTGACGCCTTCTCACAGGTGCCTAACGGCCTTGCGTAACGTCCCCAGTAGCATGTGGGAAAGCGCAAGATACCGCCTCACCCTAGCCGGTATGGCGGGAGGGCTTTCCCCAGTCACCAATTTAACTTTCCCCATGACTGAGGCGATAAAACGAAGATCTACAATTGCCTTGTATATTCTTCGGAGAGTCACAGCCTTACCTTATTCACATGTCAATTTTCAATGTATAACTACTTTAGAAGTTAAGATAAACCCCTGTATATATTGCAACTTGAGAAAATTTATGTGTATTCTAGTTTGTAAGACTTGTTTCCATGATATTTTGTATTCTTATATTTGTCTATGTAGTACTAAGCCCAAGTGCCAAACCTTGTGTGTTAATTGCCGTAAACATTTTTGTACCTGTGACGTCCCACACACGGGGTGTTTCGGCAGGACCCACACACGGGGAAGAGTCACTACGGCTTTTCTCTTGGGTGTGAATTTGAATTTTTCCCCACGTGCAAGGGCTCTAATGACGTTGACGAGACCTAAAGCCCCCCAAAAAACTTAAAGAACCCTGCGTGTCCTCGCTATATCCCCGCGTCAACCCTGGCACTCCAGTGGGGTGTCCCTTTGTTCAACTCCGTGGTGGGTGGGGAACACGGGGATGAAATAAAGTCCATTCGCATGGCAATGAAAACCCTGTTCCTGCCCTCTTCCTCTATGAAGAGGCGATTAGTAGGAGATAGTGTTGATCTCAACAGTTTCTTTTGTAAAGATAGCGATTGGTCGACAAAGCCTCGCTTCCTTTTGATGAAATGTTTGCAAGAAGGCAAAAGTTTCAAGTATGTGAGTGCCTGTCGTCTTGTTAAGGCGATCGATGAGAGAGTTGGTAAGCTGCAATCTGTCGTGTGCCAGCGGAATGGAGACATTATGTTGGAGGCATGTACAGACAAGCAGATAGAGCTCATTTTGGCATTAAAGGAAATTGTAGGTCTTAAAATAAAGACATCTACTCACCCCAACCTGAACATGTGCAAAGGAGTCATCAACCTCGAAGACTTTACCCATAAGTCTGATGAAGACCTCAAGTCTTTCTTTGCGTCCGAAGGCGTTGTAAATATTCATAGGATTAAGAGAAAGGTGCATGGAAAGTTCATCCCCACCTCCACACTGGTCCTCACATTCGATCGTCCCTCTCTTCCAGAGAGCATCTCTTGCTGTTTCTATCCCTTGCGAGTTCGTCAGTATGTGCCGAACCCTCTGCGATGTTTTAACTGCTACAGGTTCGGTCACACTTGCTGTCAGGTGGATTTCGAAGATGTGCACAAACCAGCGAAGTGTAACTCTGGCTCCCAGGCATGTTTTAGTATTGTTGTATTTGTAAATAGGAAATATAGAGTGCTATTGAAGCTTATCTACATGGAGCGATAAGAGTTGGGTGGTAGGTCATTGTTAGTAGGTGGGCCGGTTAGCAGGGTTTACCAACAACTTGGCCCACGTGAAGGGGTTAGAAGTGGTTAGTAGTTATTGATACTAGGAGAAGCTGGATAGGGGAAGGAAGGTTGGCTTTTCAGCAGTCACAGCTATATGAACTGGGACATTAATGTGAAAGCTACAAATTTTCTGACTTCATCGGGAATCGAACCCGGCATGACTTGCTGAGAAGCGACAACACTACCACCTGCGCCACCGGTAGGGATGTTTAGATGATCCTTCCGGCTTCAAAGGAGAACTTCTGGGGTGTACGATAATTATACCAACGAAGTATAAAAATACTCAGCAAAAATCAACATGTGTCAACCTCCACATCGGTCTCAACCTCTACTGCCACTACCACCCAGCAACCGAAGTCTGCCGATACACGATCCCCCCGACGTCCATCTCGGGGTCGTCCTCCGCAGAGAACTCACCTAAGTCCCGAAGAGCTGGCTCTTTAATGTCAGTGTTTTATGTTGTATGCTCAACTTCTCGTAGTCGCCAAAATATCTCACGCTCTCCGAGAAGCGACCATAATGGACCTTACATGATCGAAACTGATCATTACAGCAGTGATCACGGCGACTCTCCCGGGGCGGGAACATCAGCAAAGTCGGACTTATCGTCGTCGAAAGAAAGAAACCCAGACGTTGAAAAAAGAGCGAATCAAAGCATGGCTCTTCTTTCTTCGAATTTGAATGGATATTCATGTCCGTTCACACGACCTTAACCTCTTACTGTGCCGTCGCGCTCCTAAATTAGTTTGTCTTCAGGAAACGCATATCTTACCAAGACACTCTTTTTTCTCGCGTGGCTGTACTTGTTATAGGGCAGACTTAGAAGACGGCCTAAGTGTACACAGTAGCGTCGCTGTGCTCGTAGGCGCTCCAGTCTATACCAAAGAAGTCTCTATAATCAGCGTCTTTCAGACCGTATGTATGAGGGTGAGCCTACCATCCCTTACATTTACGGTATGTAATATTTATATCCCCCTGGGCAGTCATTCACGAAGAAGGATCTTGTTTGTCCGATGGACCAGTTGCCTTCCCCAGTTGGGGTTTCAATGCCCACAATCCGATATGGGGTTCTTCATACAACTGCCGAAAGGGTGATATAATTGAAAAACTGATAGATAGCCGAGATATAGCGCTCCTAACACAGGCCACACACCCACACTTTTGTACAGCTTCCCGATCTTTCTCGGTGCTAGGTTTGGCTATATGCAGGTCCTCTCTTTCCCCAGTCTTAGATTGGACAGTTCTTGACGATATGCATGGGAGTGACCACCACCCGATTCTTATACATTTGAACGTTTTTTTGCCCCTCGGTTTCACGCCCTTTTCAGTGGATACTGAAAAAAGCAGATTGGGATGTGCTTAAACGCAACATCAATCTTTGCGATGAGCCTTTCGCCGAAGTGGATGCTATGACATCCCATTTCACCAACTCGGTTCTCAAAGCCGCAGATGTTGCCATCCCTAAATCATCATGTAATCCATGGCATTGCACTGTTCCGTGGTGGAATTCGAGTTGCGCAAAGGCGGTGGTCAGCGCTAGAAAGATAGCTTTAGCGCGACTTATCAAGTATCCCACTGTTGAAAATCTCATTGAGTTTAAAAGGCCAGAGCAAAACGAACTCTTCGAGAAAGTAAGTCGTCCTCCAGGAAGGCTTACATTCATCTCTTACAAGCCGTACTCCATCATCAGTCGTATGGCAGAAAGTTCGCAAGATTCAAGGTGCGTGGTCCTCTTTTTCCAACCCCGGTCTCAGTGTAAATGGACAGCTTCAAACTTCACCTGAATTCATCACTGAGGAACTATCATCCATCGCACTACGAAAGAGTCTCTAACTCCTCCGGTTTTTCTCCATCGTTTCTTCAACAGAAAGCTCGCGCGGAAATGTGTTGCTTGGTGTTCTCCAGTTGCAGAGAAGAGGAATATAACATTCCTTTCTCAATGACGGAGCTGTCCCCTGCCCTTGCGTCTTCAAAAGATACAGCCATTGTCCTGATCAAATACCTAACGCGATGCTGAAACATCTTCCAGAGATAGGCATGAAATTCCTACCCAAGTTATTTAACTATTTGTAATTAATATGCCGTCATTGCTCAATGGCGTGATTCCATCATTATTCCACTTCCGGAGGAGGGAAAAGATCGTTCTAATCCGTCGCACTTTCGACCAATTTCTCTGACAAGCTGCGTTTGCAAATTGTTAGAAAGAATGATCAATCGTCACCTTGTTTGGTCTCTGGAATCGCGAAACCTACTGACCAATATCCAATGTGGTTTCAGAAAACAGCGGTCAACGCTAGACCACCTAGTTTCGTTGTCATCTACCATCTCATCAGCGTTTCTATTAAGGGATCAACAGGTGGCCATCTTTTTTGACCTGGAAAAAGCTTATGACACAACCTGGAGGTACGGAATCCTACGCACATTGCACTCGAGATTTTGAGGCTTTCTTCCTCTGTTCCTGGAGTAACCATCCCTTAACAAGAGACGTGATATTCTACTTGGATCTTACGGAGTGAAAGTGATGGGGATTTCAAATCACCCCACTCGGCAACACGATTCTCCGACATTTATTTGATCTTACGCTACAAGACCCCGCCCAGCGGATGTCCGTTTTAAACAATTGCTAGAGAAAACGTCATCACACTACCTCCTCCAGTGAAATACCCACACACTCTCACACCACCTTGGTCCTTCTTGCAACCAACCATCGACTTTCGGCTGTCTAAACTTTCAAAGCAAGACACTCCTGCTGCTGTGTACCAACAGCACTTCGGAGAACTAAAAAACCTCTATTTGGATCATATGTTCATTTACACTGATGGCTCAGCAATGAATAATTCCGTTGGTGCTGCTTTCCTCTGCCATAGTGCCACCCATTCTTTTCACCTCCATTCCTATTGCAGCGTGTACACTGCTGAAAAATTTGCAATCCTTGAGGCGCTGAAGTTCATTCAGCCATCTTTAATACGGCGTATGGTTCTCAGCAGTGACTCTATAAGTGCTCTGTGGTCAGTGTCTTCACTGTACACTTCTGACACCCTTACGCTGACAATTCAGAATCTAATAAGCCATCTATTATTTCAAAATTTTGAAATAGTACTTTGTTACACAATCTACCGAACAGATTAGTCGTTATGCTTGGGCAAAAAGAACAGACTCTGATAAGCCCTTTTAGATTCCTTCAGGAATGTCTCTCTGGCACAGTATCAGATCTCTATATGTCATAACTTAAATTTATAAAGTTCTCGTGAGGGTTTCAATTTACAACCTTTTTTCTTTTTCCTGTTCTTTAAATTTATATCTTATTTTAATTTATTTATAATTATTTAATGTTTAAGGCAACTATTTCGTGTCTTTTTGTATTATTCTGTATGGTAATTCAGGACGGTTTTTTGTGGGTGTGGTCAAGTCATTCAGCAAGTCCCACACAAAGGGAAAGTGATGTTGGCTCTTCCTACTGCATAACAGCATTTTCCCTACCTGTACGAAAATGTGAGGGCTCTAATGACCTTGATGTTGGCATGCAGTAAAAGACCCAATGAAAAAAATAAAATGAAACAGTATATTTTGTTATGGGTTTCCTTTGATATCTATGTTACTGAGTCTGGCATTACTTCCACTTACTTGTGATAGGTTCCTTCCTTTCTCTTTCCTGACTTTCCTTGGTCACCTCTTGTTCTTTTCGATGCCGACGCAATTAGAGCTAGGTTATCTTTCATTTTCCTCATTTTTAAGAATGTTTTTTGAGATATGTTTTGATATATTGTAATTCAAGATTGTTTTTAGTGGGTATGAATGAGTCTTTTGGTGAGCCCCACACGCGGAGAGAGTCATGTTGGCTCCCCTTAGTGCGTAACTGCATTTTCCCTACCTGTATACGGAGACAAATTGGTCTGGCTGCAGATTTACCAACAATTCTCGGAAATGAAACGGTTAATGTTAACAAACTATTGAATTTTATGAGTAGATCGGGGCTCCTCCCACAAGTTCTCGGGAGGGTTTAAAAAATTTTCATTCCCTTTTCATCTTTACTGTCTTTTTTGTTTTCATCATTTTCTGTAATTCGAAAATATAATATTTAAAAATTGTTTTCCCTTTTTTTTTGTGATATAATGTATTTTTATTCTGTTTTCTTTTCTTTTCTTTCATCTTTCTATTTAGATATTTGTTGATTTCAGGAGGGTTTTTTAGTGGGTATGGTCGAGATATTCGGCGAGTCCCACACACGGGGAAGAGTCACTACGGCTCTTCTCTATGGTGCGAAACTGCATTTTT
>NNCF01126602.1:146168-170339 GCA_002313205.1 Laupala kohalensis | reverse complement strand
AAATGATTAACAGTGTTAACATATCAAAATATAAAAAATTGTCTTCCAATAGTGTTTCAAAATACAAGAGAAAGCCTCTGAATGTCCTTCCAAGTGAAAATGGAAGCGATGAAGAATGTTCACAGTCAAAACATCACTATCCACAAGAAGAATCACATAAAGATCAACAAAAATCAAATCACAAAATTCTGGAAGAAATGAATTTCAGCCACAATATATTCAATCATGTGGAAAAACTGAAATCTCGGTTAGATAAGCAAATGATTCTTTTTGACCACGACCACACTGATAAATTTTCATCAGAAGTACCAGACAGAGGCAGTTACAAGCTAAACAGTCAAATCCATAAAGGGGAAGTGAAAGAAGAAGAGTTGAAAAGCATATTGACTTCAAAATGTCTGTCTTATGAGGATACAAGAAAATTAGGAGAATTTTTATTCCATCACAAAGTACCCTTAAAAGTAAAGTTGTTTATATGTCTTCGTTTGGAAAGTGAATCCTCTAAAAATAGAGATGTGGTTCGTAAAATGTTTGACAAATCAATGATGATATTTTTAGAAGGACTTCTAGAGAAATATTGCTGCACAATATCAGTATTTGGCCGCAAAAATGTTCAACTAGAGGACAAAGTACGTCCACCAAAAGACCTTTGTCTATTGAACCCACTAACAAAACTGTTTGCCACGGTAGCTTGTAACCCTCATTCCAGATACATTAATTTACATGTTACATCATTGTTTATCAATGCAGTGACGTTTATTGCATCAAATATTGATAACATTCAAAAACGAATAATCCAAGCATCTCATGGAAAAACATTGATCTGTAAATCATTCAAACTAAATGAGAGTGCATCTTCAAAATTAGTGACCAAAATAATTGGATTAAGCTTAGATGACTGGGTATTTGGAGCCTATGAGATAATTTTATTTGGTACTTTGGGAAAGGAACCCAACAAGAACATAAATGAAGAAATCATTAAAATACAACCACACATGGATTGCACCAAATTAGAGAGTCAAAACTATGACATGGATGATGATGATGATGACGATGATGCAAAATCTGTTGAAAAGTACATTACTGTGACAAGAACAAGAATACCTAAGCATGTGGTAATGTACACTGAAAAGAAATGGAAGGATCATTTAAAAATTATAAGCGGTGAAATTCACAATGCAATTAAGAAGAAAGCAGAAAATTACTTTCGAAACGGAGATGTTGTTGGATTTTACTTGGAGGTAAGTCTTTCATTTCCAAATAACATTCATTGTGAATACTAGATAAATCCAGAGTGTATTGATTTCAGGATGTTGAGCTTGAACACACAATTTTGGAACCAGTAGAGCTATTAAGAGGCCTCATAGTTTCACAGCAAAAAGGAAATGTAATGATTTGGGGTATGGATGTAGGAATATGGGTATTTGCTCGAAGAGACAAGCTATTTTCTTTGTTAAATTCTCCATTAGCATCCTTGGAGCCTCTAATATCAGTTGCTAGCTTGAAAGGTACCTAATTTAATTATCTGTGATAAATAAAATTAAAATAAACTTATGAGAGGAAATATGACAAAAAGAAGCAATAATCATTTGTCACTAAAGTGTTTCTAATCATTTTAGGACCAGTTTGTGACTTAGATGAAGAGTTTCTGGCATATGCTTTGTCAATTTTGCGACATGCTTCTCTCAAGAATAATGATGTGGCAAAGAAGATGTTTTTGTCAGATGCTGGAGAGAATCTTCTTCTCCTTGCAGAGGTACTGAGAAAACCCAACTTTTCAGTAAAATATCAACGGAAAAACAAGTTTTCTTCTCAGAAGAAACAATATTTTCTGATTAATTCAAACATTTTCAGTCAAACATGTGCAGATCTTTCTATCATAGAAATACAACTCAGACTCCAATGACATTTTCTTAATTTTCCTCTTCACTTTTAGTTGGTTAGCAACAATCTATGGTCAAAAATTGGTATACTTAAAGTTTTGAGTGAAGTTTACCTTAAAATTGCATGAGTGTGTACATTTAATTTTCATCTGTCAATTAATGATTGGAAAATAGAATATTCAATAAATTTTCCATTTGCAGCCCACTCAATGTACATTTACAACATGTATCAAATCCAGTGTTAACACTTACTGGATCCACACCTAATTTAAGCCAATTGAAAGAAAGAATTATAGTTAGCATTGCTCCATTGGTAGAGCACAGGAAGGGAAGTGATATTTCTGTTGGAGTAATCTTACATGCTATTGCCTCCACAAAAGTATGCTTTATGCTACAAAAAGTGTTAATTAAATGAACAGTTGTATATGTTTTGAGTTTTTTTTATAGACTCTTAATGTTAAACAAAATTTGTATGTGAAAAACCTTTGCTTCCCCCTTTTTTCTTTAATTGATCACACTTGATCTCCATTTTTTAGTAATACATAAAGTAAATTTTAAATCATGGAATCATGAATAGTTTTAGTTATTAAAATGCAAAGGAAAGGAAGATTAAAAGAAAAATTAAGTGGGGCATAAAGTCACAATAGTCATTTTCAAACTTTGCTGAAAAATTAAAACTAAAATTATTACCTCCAAAACTGTCTATTTATGAAATATGTTCTCTCAAGTATTTTTTACGTTTCTAGTGAAAAAATGGGCTATTCTTTTGAATTATTTAATCGAACTGATCACAATTCAATAAAAGTACATCCTGTTTTTCACAAGAAATGTCAGAAGTTCCTTAATGCAGTTGGTATCCCAGAATTCTTTCAATTTAAAGTTTTGCAAGTTCCATCCAGTGGAAAATCAGCGATTTATACAATTGAATGTAAGGATTGCAAAATTTGGACAAACAAAGATTTGGGAAGCATTTAATTTCATCACAGAAATATAGGTATGAGCGGTACATTTCTGTCAAGACAAACATGAACTTCAAAATGAGGCACAATTCTTTAGATGAGACCACCATTAAATCAAACTTAACATTTGGGAGGGGATTTACTTTTTAAAAAGTACACTCCTGAAGTAAAATTTTGAAATTCTAATGAAAAACAAAAAAATGATTTTATTAGGAGGTACATCCATCCACTACCATGTTGTTGGCAGATGGAGGTTGTTGTGTATGGCTGACAAAGAGATGTTCCCACAAATATGTGATCATGACAGAAAGGTATGAACTAATTCAGTGATGTAAAAAATATGTTGTGTTAAGTAATGAAATATGATAACATGGACCACACCTTTAGCACTAATGGATTTTCCACAGTATTGGTAGTTAAGAAAATTGAGAAATTTGAGAAACTAAAATCTACAAAAAAGATCCACTTTTAAAACAGTGGAAGAAAAGTCCATTCTCTAAGTAATTTGAGAAGTTTTTTGGTCTCCTCCGCATGTCCTAATTTCCATGTATTTGTAACATAAGTGTATCATCTACATTAAACTGTGAATATCTATGGTTATTATTTTAATAAATGAAATACAAAAGTTAGCATAAAATGTAACAGATGTCCATCTTCAAGTTGAAGTTAGTTTGTTTGAACATTAATTGATTAAGTACAACAAATATATTTTCAGTACCTATTATTTGTTTTCAGTCAATTCTTTATTATTTATGTTTTCAATGTCTACACTTAAAAGAAAATACAATTATGGTCTTCAATTTTAGCACCATGACAGTTACATACGACATCCCATTTTGGATATTCTTAATGTTCTGACCAAATCCCGAGAAGGGTGTCTGTTTCTTCATGATAGGGAATTTGATTTATTCATTACAGGTAAGAATGTATGTTGTAATTATTTAATTTGTCAAGAATAAAAGGAGATATTATCATCTATATTTACACAACCTTATTATAAGTTGTATATATTATTGTGTTAGTTTTTACCTATGTTGTTTATTACTAATAGTTTTCAGATTTTAGAAAATATGTGTATTATCAACTGGTCTTTTTTTTTTTTGCTTATTATAGGGAAGTTAGAGTTTTGGGTTCATGTAAGTAAATCAGGCCTCAGACCAGTTCCCAGAATTAAATCAGAAATAGCTACAATGGTTAAAATACTCTCTGGAATCATTTCTTCCCATAACAGTAGTACATGGAGAGGAATGTTTCAAGCCAAAAGAGGTTTGTTATATAACGTGAGATTAAGATCATGAATGTGAATATAATATATTTTTATTTATTGTGAAAAACCTAAAGAATACTCAGAAATTTGTATTTTTATTCTTTCTAAGTAAAATCTAAAATGACACATTAACATATTTATTTTAATCAGCTCTCAGAATTTTACAATATACCACTCAAGACCAGAACAATGATTTATTTGAAGATGTGTTGCACCAATTGGAAGATCCAGAAAAATATAATGAAAGGTATTTAAAAAATTATCTTTAATTTTAATAATAAACATTATTAAATATGTAATAAAAAAGTAAACCCCTGAATAGATATGAACATATTTATAATCTTACATTATTGAGGAACTTATTAGTGTCCTGAGTAGGAACAGAGTCTGCATCATTTCTGTGCCTAATTCTTTTACTATCTTTACAACATAAGACTACTGAAGATTTGTCTTCTAAAGTTTTTGTGAATCATTTGATATATGAGAATGTTTGAACACAGTATGTATGTACATATACAATAATAACAACTTAAAACTACATAGCACATTGTTAGGGGAGAGAGAATTCTTTATGATGCATTGATAGGTCTTATAATTTAGTGATAAAAATGTCATTAACGTTTTAGGAAATTTTTGGTGTCATTAGTGGGAATTAAACCTGGTGTATGTGTGTGTGGGTAAACATACAGTAATTGTATAATAAAATCTCTGCAATGCCTTAAAAACCTTTTATACAAACAAATAATTATTCCATGGGAGGGCATGAACATAATACGATATAATATTGTCCACATTCTTAAAATTGTAGAATTCACAAATAAATTACATTTAAGAAATCCTACAGATATATTAAATGAAAGAGTAATTAGCTAAAGGTCAGAAAAGAAAACAATTAAAAGTAAATTTTACCTATCATCCATTCCTTTGTGCAAAGTTTCAGAAAATTATATTACTAAGACCAAATGAAATAAATTTAATGTGAAATCATTAATTAAGAATAGTTAAATATATTTTCTAATATTTTTCTTTTTGTTGGCATCATGTTTTCATCTGACTTTTAGCTCTTTCTGAATATCTTCCATTTGAACAATAAGACTGTGACAAGATGTCCCTATTTATTATATTTTTCTCTGTTGGTACTTCGAAAATTAATTAAGTTAAGGTGAATCTGTTGCGGACTGGTCTTATGATGCTACCTCAAGTTCAAGTTAACCCTTTTTAATTTCTTTTCTTTTTTTTTACTATAGATTTAATAATATCTAAAGTGATATCCAAATTCAATTTGTACCACTAAATTCTTTTCAATTCTATTTTTAAAAATCTCTTTTTCTTATGTTTTTCATTGTAGAAAAGAACCAGAAATAGTTAATTATGAAAGAGAAGACCGTCACAAAAATCAAGAGAACTGGCCATCATCACCTCCAAGAAATAACAGAGTAACCAGTATGGATTTTGAAAACAGACTTCTAAGTAAAGGTAATTCTGTTCTGCAATAATAATACTGCGTTGAATAAATACATTATACTAAAATAAATAATTCTAAAAATATTCAACAAGAATATTATGTTATGAGTTAATTATATCTGTTTCCAATTTTTTTATGGTGTTTTTTAATGGTCATGTGAAAATTTAGAAGTTTCATGGAATCACAAAGAGGAAGTCAGAAAATCATTTCCCCGGAAACAAAAAAATATATATTTTTTCAATTGTTGGGCTTAAAGAGTAAGTTGGTAGAGAAAATTAGGGACTGGAGATATTAAAAAAATAAGTAAATATGCTAAAAATTATTATTCTAAAAATTATTCTTATTTATTATGTTAAAAATCCTCCATTACTTATTATGTGAAAGGGAATTTAACTAACAAACTTGTAACTCCTAAGCATAATACATTATGTGATATATGAAACATGTGACACTCCTGCTCCTGTGTACCAGCAGGACTTCAGAGAAATGGAAGCTTTCTATTTAGATCATACGTTCATTTACACTGATAGTTCATCCATGAACGATTCTGTTGGTGCTGCTTTTCACTGCCATAGAGCCACCCATTCCTTTTGCCATGTGTCTACTGCAGAGAAATATTCAATCCTTGAGGCGCTGAAGTTCATTCAGCGATCTTCAATACAGCATGTGGTTCTATACAGTGACTTGATCTGTGGTCAGTACTTCACTGTACAATTGTGACATCCTTACACTGACTAATCAAAGTCTAATACACTGTCTAGCAGTTCAAAATTTTGTAATAGGATTCAGGGATTCAGGGTTCCCAGGATTGTTGGGTTCCTGGGCATGTGGATATTATTGGTTACAAAGAAGCTGATGAGGCAGCGAAGCGGGGAACACAGAAGGCAGTCCCTGACATTTCAACTGTTCCCACATCAGATTTAAATCTTGCCATAAGATATGTCTATTCTTAAGACATAGCAAGCCAAATGGCAAAATTGCACCTTCAAGCTGAGGAAGATAAAAGACCCCGTTAACATCTGGTTGTCTTCATCCTGTGCGAACAGACATGAAGAAGTGATCCTTACATGTCTTCATATTGGCCACTGCTATCTTACCCATGGTCATCTCATACATGGTAAACCTCCCCTTATCTGTGTGTTCTTTTCAAGAGGAAACCACACCTCTTGCCAGATCCTCACCTCACCCTTGTGGTCACCTTCTAAAATTTCATCCTTACGTAAAATTCTTTCATCTAATCTTTGATCAGAGCCTTAATTGGATTGAGCATCTTACCAACCTACGAGCTAGAGCATTAAAGTCTCAGAATCTTCTGAAATGCCTGAGTACCAGGGAATGGTGTGCCGATCGCTCCAGTTTTATTAAGCATTCATTCTTATGATCCCAGCTCAATTATGGCTACATTGGGCAGAATATCCAACTAATTACAGGAACCTACCATACTAAAACCACTCCTAGTTTGAATGACAAGAATGGCTAACCATCTCTTTCCTTCCTGTGTCAGTTACTCATGTTACAACACTTTACCCTTGCACACTTTACCCGACAATTCGGTACACAACACAGTCTTTCATTCTTCTTCTTCCTCTGTCCGTTTTTACAAGACAGAGCAACCAAACCATTTGGATACACTCCATACAAATTTTGGAAACCTTGAATATTGCTGCACCAAATGTCTTAATTCAAGGTTTCAAAAAGACTCCTTCTTGGGATTTGCGTAAGCCGAAGACTAATTTAGATCTTCTGCAGTATTAAAGGAAGAGCACTCCAGCTGCTATGTTGAGGGTATACTTTCACCTAATCCTTGACAAACATCGGGACTGTGTTTACTGATGGGTCTAAGCAGGCCAATGGTGTTGGCTACTCTGTGGTGTTTCCTTGTAAGACTTGTGGCCGCCGCCTGGGTGACTTGTGTAGCGTTTACACTACTGAGTGCTATACCATATTGAGAGCACAGCGATCAACAAAGTACTCCTGCAATTCCAACTTCTTGATTAGTTCAGATTCTCAGTGTGTCCTACAAGCAATTCAGGCCATGTATCCCTAGCTGATAAGCTGATCTGGAACATCCAGGATATTCTTTGTTCTTTCCAAACTGATGTTTTGCTGTGTCCCAGGACATGTGAGAATCAAAGGAAATAAGGAAGCTGACATCTCTTTGAAGGCGACATGCTGCAAAAATTGTGTGGATTTTTCCACGATTCCAATAGGGGACATTGTACATTCCTTGACAATACCTTGAGACCAGGATACTGAGGGAATGAAACAATGTGTGGTTGGTTGTTGAAGGGAATAAGTTCTGATGTATCAAGTCCTCTGTTAAGTTATGGAGTGGCTCCTGTAGGACAGCTGTCTGTCTGACCTGTCTGTGCATAGGACATTGTCCTTTTTCTCATCGATATCTCTTGCAACTTGGTGATCAATTCGAATGTGACGAGTGTGGTTCTTCTTTAACTATGTGTTACCTATTAACTGACTGCAGAAAATACTCCAGAATACAGAGAAATATTGGTATGGCTGCAGATTTACCTACAATTCTTGGAAATGAAATGGATCATGTTAGTAAATTACTGAAATTCATAAATGGATCGGGGCTCCTCCCACAAGTTTTTGGGAGAATATAAATTTACACTCTTCTTTCACTTCCTTTTCCTTCTTTCCTATCATTCTTCTCTTTCTTTTGAACAATAATAATAATAATATCAGTATTCAGCAAGTGCTTTTAAATTTGTTTGTTTTAAAGTCTGTCCTTACCTATCGTCTTTATATGTAGATATGTGGGGGCACTAATGACCTAGATATTGGTGAGCCCTGAAGTCCCAATATTATTAATAATAATACACATGAGAATTCTTTCCATCTTGGCACTATTTGAGTTGTTTGGATTAACATTTTTCTATCTGCATCTTTACGTAAAATTGCATCTCTTTTGCAGTTTCATATCTTCTTAAGTTTTCTGCTGTCTGCTTGATCATTAAGCCATCTTTTCTTTTGGTAAATTTCATAATTTTTTCTGGTCTTGTACTGCACTGCATTCTTTATGACTTCCTTTCTTGGCTAATAATCTGACTACTTTTATTATTCCACCATTCAACATTTTCTTCTTCTGTTAACCTATTGTTCTACTTGTTGCCTCATTTATTCATTTTTTAATTCATCCTATCCACCTTCTCCGGTATCTTCATTTATTTATCCAGTATCACTCAGTATTCCAGAGAGTATGGACCTTTATGAGAATAATAAATATTTATTTTTTACTATAAAGTAAAATGTGCTTCTTCCTTTTTAAATTTGTTTATTCTTTCTGGGAACATGTTATTGGGGGACCTTACCTTCATTGGAAAGAACCGACATCCATCCACCAGTAAGAGGCCCATTCATATTCAGCTGATGATAGGGTGAAGTCTTTCAAAACATGTTTCCAAGAGGTATGAACAAACTTAGTAAAGAAGTATGATAAAGCCCATTTTTGGTACTGTATATTATATACAAATTTCTTAAGGATGTTATGCTCTAGGACTAGAAGTCTTGTAATTTGACCATGCAAACTTAATTGTTAACTATACCAGAACCATTAATAGTTCTTCTTCCAATTCATATCTTTAAATTTTTTTAGGTGGCAATAATATTTTCTTTTGTATTTCAAATAATACAAAAGAAGTGATAATGTTAAGAACTTGTCATTAACATACTTTTTTTTTTCCCCCAGTGAGATGAACTTGAACTTTTTGTGTGTATGGGTTTGTGATGAAAATAGAATTCAACTTAATAAAATTGTTAAGGGATTCCCACTTTTTTATCACTAATAACACAACCAACTAATTTTAGAGAGTAATGTTCAAAATTTATAAATATGTTTCATGTATTTAGGTATGACAAAAGTCCGGGAATCATCAGCCTTAGTGTTTGAAAATGTAATAAATGTGAAAAATGACGACACAACTCATATTATGGACGGGAAGAACTGCTCAGATATAAGACCATTAGAAATGGCTGAAGTACGTATTTAACCATCAAATATTTCCAAGACACAATGATTTTATTTAAATCACAGCAATCCAAGTATCTTCTGTAATTCTATAAATGTCAATCTGTTATTTGTTAGATTTCTAGAATACTTTGCATGCTTCATATAGAAATGAAATGTACTTAATACTATGCTATGAAATGCAATCTTTTCACAGGTATTGTGTGGCCTTTTAAATAACAATATTCATGGATGCATATACTTTGGTTTATCTCTAGAGTCTGTTGTTTTAGGAATAGCTATGAGTGAAAAGGAAAGGAAAATATTTAAGAAAGGTATGGGAAAATATGACATAACAATAGTAAATTATTTCATATGTGTGTGACGTGAATGTTTTTTTTTAATTTTTTTTAAGAGAAGATGGAATTTTCCCTTAGACACCTTTTGGTCAAAACCCAACTTTTCAATCTAATTACTCCCTGTCTACATCTATCGCATATTATTTGCAGCTCTCTCATTCACAGAGAAATTCTTTATTACTTTTATTTATATTTTATTTTTTATACAACACAATAGCTGCAGGAAATCCCATAACAGCTATTGTTAGAAAATAACATAATTGTTAGAAAATTAAATTAAGTATAAGTACAAGATACAAAACACATATACTGAGAACAATAATACTTCAGCGTAATAGTAATGAAATAACTTATTGTACGAGCTTCAACTAATGAAAAATTGACATTATAGTGAAAACAAAGTGGTTACTATTCTACACACAACTAAAACTAAAATATCTTATTCTATACAAAACTAACACTAGAAAACCCTATTTATTTGATTCATCAATAGATTAATATTAGAATTAAACAGGTACATTTCAGATTTATACTTATTAAGTAAGCAGAAAGTTTTAAACAAAGAAAAATTATAGAATTGAACTGTTTTACAGTGAAGAACAAAGAAAACTATGGAAGGCCGTAAATTATTACTAGGGACGTACAATTTAATTTTACTTGATAAAAAGGAACTGTCAACTAAACTGTGTAAAACCTTAAAACCTTGTATAGGAACAATATATTTGTCTTTATAAAGCCTGGAGCACACATCCAATTTGAGTTGTCCAACAGTTGGTCGAATAATTAGTGAAGGAAATGAGCAACAGTGCTCTGAATGCGAGTGCGCACACAAGACTGATCGTTTGTTGCCTGTTGTACGATAGTTTAAATCAGTTGTGACTGAGCAAATTTGCTCACCCACTTATGTCCAATTCAGCTGTTGGGAGCCAACCTTGGGCACATATGAAGAAGTCTAAGTGCGCTCACATACAACTTCAGTCATTCAGTTAGCAAAGCTGTGTCTTCAAGAAAGGTTGAATTGATATATTTACTTTATATATAATGAGTGTGAGGGAAGAAAATATAAAAGTTGTATAGATAAAACAGAGAACTCCTTCACTCCATATCTAAAGTTATTAAAAGTCTATGAGGAAATAAATCTAGGGGGAGGAAGAAGAACATGGGTGAAAAGTGTACATTTTAGTTGTAATAGGAGACCATTCCATGCCAAATCAACCCAAAACATAGCACAGCTTAACCTCAGATTTGTCTAATTTTCAGTATATTTACAAGTAAGTTATTAGTATATTTATATTATTTCAGTATCCACTAAATCATGAAAAAATAAAAAAAATCAGATATTTTTGACTTGGTGTTTGATTTATATTCTCCAAAAAGAGAAAAAACATTCAATTTTTTATGTGCATTGAATGTTTGAAACAATAATATATTGAAAAATCGTAGACAGATGAAGAAGGTTGTTCTCTTAAGTGTTATGTAGACTTTTCTCTGCTGTCAATCATTATAATGGCATATTTTTTTATAATCTACAAAGTTATTTTTAATTCCCCTTGAATTGAAAAAATATCTTATAATGCTCTTTTGATACTTAAATGCATCTACTTACAAGTGTCACTAGGTTATTATTATCATAGTTAGTGTCAACAACATGTTAAACATTCAACCTTAAGTATTTAATTCTTTTGTGGATGTTCCATTCAATCAAAGTATAAATGTTCCCTTACAATCTTTAATTTTTCACTTAATTGAACCCTTTTATATTTTCTTGTGCAACAGAGCAAAGAACACACTACAGTAGTTTCCTTGAAATCCATGTTTATCTGCAGAAATTATGACCAACTGCATCAGACAATCAGACTGGACATAATTAGTTCAATAAAGTAGGTCTTGGCAGAAATCAAAGAATGACTATTAGGATGAGTGTGCTCTTTCTTCCAATAGTCACATCGCCTACCGATCATACAACAATTGGACGACCATTGGCTGATTAGTCAGCCAACTGTTGTACAACTCAAAATTAGATATGATGAGTGCAAAAATTGACTAATTGTGTATTTTAAGAATGAGAAACATGGTATTGATAATGAAGATTTTGTTGAAGAACATTAGTGTCATTTTGAACTGTTTGATTTGGGAGCAACCATTTATACACTTGTTCAAGAATAAATTGTGAACCTTCAACATTCTATTGGAGAACAATTTTATTTCAGTTTTAGTTCATTTATGCATTTACCACCAAAAATGCATCAATGGATGTAGGCACATGTTGATGATAAGAACAAGTGCTCCTGAAATGTGTCTTAGGCAAACAACATAAGTGGATATTTTGGCTGAGAATAGGCAATGAATGTTTTATTACCATTTCAAATTGTTTTGAAACAAAGTGCATCTTTTGTTATCTCAACATTTTATGTTTTCTTTCCTGTTTTCTTTTATCCTTAAAATTGTTATTAATTACAATGATTATTTTTAAATGGTAAATATGATTATTTATTGAAATAAATCTTCATTAGCAACTTTTGAACTTTTTAGTTTCCTTGTGTAACAATCCAGCACTGTTTAAGAGACAAATGTGGAGATAACAAAAGAGAAGAAAAGGATAGAGCAAAAAGATCTAAGTCCCTTGTTATCACAACGAAAGGTCTGCAGACCTATAGTAATGTTCTTCAATGAATAAAGGGTGACTCCACCAGTAGGAGGTGGGATACGCACAAGAAAGATTAAGTAAATGGCAAGCAACCCATGAACTGAAGCTAAAGATCCATTGGGATGCAAACAGGAAGATCATGTTACTGGACCTCTGAAATAGACCGATCACTGTTGTTCTGTGTGTTTTTGTGTATGACTGCATGAGAGAATGTTTTTTTTCTTCTATTGTTGTTGTTTTTTTTTTATTTTTCTTAAGTTTACATATATCCAATATTTAACACAATAAAAAAATTTGGAAATATTTTTCATGTTACTTTTGTTGAGTTAAACACAACTGTATTACTAATTTGCCTCAATTATTCTTCAGATGTAGAAATAATAACAACTAAATTTGTGAAACCACCACTACCTGACACAGGTTTTGATGTGGAGTTCATAACTGTTCTAGAGAACATAAGTGGAAGATTGCAGCCAAAACCTGAAACATATGTTATTAAAATACGACTCAATCCACACAAAGTAAAAATTTATTTATTCACTACTTTACCATGTGCATTATTACCATTAGCTTTACAATTGCATTTATTACCATTTCAATTGCAGCGAGTTGTTTACTCACTACATGATGGTACTCGCTATTATACTCGGAAAGGAACAAACACAATTGAACACAACACAGAAAAGAAAGAGAAGAAGATAAGCAACGGAAATGATGACAGCTGTGATACAGTTAAGAAATCAACTAATGAATTATCACAGGAAGACATTACTGGAGATAAAATTTCAGAAAAAGAAGACCAAAGAGAAGAAAATTTTTCTCTGAATGGTTCTCAAGAAAGACTAAGTTCAGTGGATGTGAATGATCCAGATACATCTCATTCATTCTCGGAAAATACACCTTCTGGTAATTTGGTCAAACCTGTTTTCCATTTTTTTAAGAAGTTAATACCAGTAGCTAATGATGAATAGTTTTATTCATGATAATTTCTCTTGTCTTATGTATTGATTCTTAAACTGTTTTAATTTAACATTTTTAATGACCATAGGTGACATTTTAGTTAGAAAAAACTTTAATTGAAGACTTGATATTTGAATAATGTGTATTAGTTAATCAATAATTTATTTATAAAATGTGTAGAAAAAAATACTTTATTAAAACACCGTAAAGAATACTTTGTTCTCAACATGTCATTTGGTTATCATTGGAACTTCAAATGTTTTCTTCAGTTTAGATGAAGAAATACCTTTATTTCCCAAAGAGAAATAAAACTTATAATTGTTTAAAAAAATTTAGATCAATGTAAAAGACCCATTTGATTAGAAATAAATACAAGTATTTTGGAAGATTTTTATGATGAAATGTGGTACAGTCATCAAATTTAATTTTGTACTCTTTTATTCTTCAACAATTTAATTTGTTGCAATTGAAGGTGTATGTTTACAATTAACAGAACTATCGTAAATGTTTTTTCTATGATGAAATTACAGCATACAACTATTTTTTCATAAAATAAGAAATAATACAGGGATTCTTTTTTCATTAGCATATAGGCATCTTTAGTCTTTGATGACTTCAAATAAATTTCTCTCTTTTCAGCTATCATCTGAAGAGCTATTATTTCTTTGGGGTTTTTGCATAATAGTGCAAAAGGAAACAATAAAAATGTACGTCTAACATTGTTAACTTTAAGAGAAAGCAAGGGACAAGGAATTATTCAAGACAAACGCACTGTATTTTAGACTAATAAATTGAAAATGTACAACTTCATTTATTAGAAATGCTTTGATCAATACACATAAAAAGATCAAAACTTGGTGCAACTTTCAAAATAAGGAGCATTTATTATAAATATCATCATACCATTTAAACCACAATACATTTTTTTGTAATGAGGCACGATAGATCTCAAATGCTAGCAACTGTATCAACGAAATATTCTAGTATTATTTAATGCAGTGATAAAGTTACAATTCTTATTTAATACATGAGTAAGCACCCATATTTAAAATAAAATTTTCAATTCATAATTTAATTTTATGCTTCTTTATATTATCAGTTAGTAAACGTAAAATATTTACCATTATTGCATTCTCCTACGGTAGTTGTCATCCTTGAAAAAGAAAATATTATTTTGAATTTTAAACTTGAATACCAAGGGAATATTCATTCCTGTGTTTCAGTCTCAATTTGAACTTCTTAATTAATTTACTGATACCTTACATGCTTCAAGGTTCAGAGATGAAATTGAATGCTTGAAAGTACAAAATTTTATGTCAAGATTGCAATTAACTATTTTTGTACAAAATCAAAGAAATACAACACTTTCATATTGAAAAAGATTAGAAAAGAAACTCTGAATTTTTATCTCAAAGACAGAGAAGAAACAAAGGGGAAAAATTGTATCAGATCAGAGAAAATTATTACGATCAGTGCAAAAAAAAAAATTTTAATTATAAAAAAAAAGTATATTTAAAAATTTTAAAAACAATTCTTAAATTTTGAAACCTTAATACAAAAAATTTTGATTTGATGATCATTCATGCATTGTTTGTCTTCAGAGAAGTTTGTTCCAAAGAAATTCTTGCTTTAAAAATTGTGCTAAAACACTGTTTCCTATAATAAAACAATAAATTCATGATACTGCTTGTCAAAATTTTATGGCAAAAACTTTTACAGTGCAGGATTCCAAAGTAAAGTAATTTAGATTTTCTACTGGAATAATTCAGTTTGAAGGGTAAAATTAACACTCATTAAATTGTGTTAACAATTATTGAAGTTTTTCCAATTCTAATAATTTATTTTGAGTAAAATAATTGAAAAGTTACAATAAGCATATTTGCAACTAAAAGAAACTCCAATAAGAGCAACTTAAAGAGAACATGCTTTTCTTGCGGGACGTACTGGTTGCAATGAAAACATTCAGAAAATGATATTCTAGTTCCATGGAAGTGTTGAGAGCATAATCAAGTACAAGATACATGAACTCCACTACTTCTGTATGTTGTAGGGAACGTTTATGCCTGCTGAAAGTAACATTATTTGAAGTGAATTTTAAATTCATGTTACAAACTTACTTTGAGTATTTTGATAAGATTTATACTAGTGAAAACGAATCGTTCATTTATAAAAGGTTAGTCATTTAAAATTCTCTTGTAAAAGGTCAAATTGCCAAAGATCAATTTTTTATTAATTTGTGAAAGTTTGCGGATAATATTTTATATCAGTATTTTCAACATGAAGAGACCTCTAATTGTCAATTAAGGACTAAAGTATATTAGTTCTAAAAAATTGGGAAAACTTCATAAATGCAAAGCATATTTCAGAGACTTGTCACTGTCATCACTTCTGTCCTATGGATGTCCTAGTTTGAGTGAACATGGTGTAATTTTCAATGGAACATAAAAATTTTCTGTTTCTGACTAACATGTCACAGTTTTGTTTGAAAATGTACGACCAAGTAAATGAATAGCATGAAAACCTCAATCCCAAAGAACAAATTGAATAACTATTATAGACAGAAATCATGTTAAATTGTGAAATCCTTCTTAAGTTTATTGTAGCTTTAACAGATTTAGCAAAATAGAAGAGAATAATTGCAAGAAGAATGGTGGGCAATGTAGCTGTGGAAGTAGGCATGTAATCTTCATCACTAGGCGTATTGCATAATCCATTATACTAAACCTTTGTAGGACTAATTTAGCCCATTGTAACGTATGCTGGACTTAAAAGTGAAAAAAGTGTAAATCAGCTAAGAATTTTCGGGAGTAAGATGAAGTTTTGGATCCATAAAAGACAGGGTTGAAAACTGTACAAAATGCCATCTTTTCTCACCAGATACACTTCAAATTGAGTCAGTTTTCCCTCCACTCATACTGCCAGGTCAAAAAACAACAACGATGTAAAAAAATGTAACCAACATTGGAAAATGGTCAATACGAGTCTTACCATGAAAGTTACCTTGTGAGTGTTAAATGGTTAAAAAACTTTTCTAAACCCATTCCCAAAGACTTAAAGAGCACTTCAATAGTCTTTTCTAAAACCAAAACAAAAATTCTCTCTGCTGCATACTTCTTAATCCAGGATTTGGTTTCTGATCCCTGAGGATCTTCGAGGTGTCAGGGAAGATTGCTGCAAAATGATGGGGCACTTAATGATTAAGTAAGTTTATAAAATTACTTCTTGAATTACTGTATTTAAATTAAGGGAAACAATTAAGTTGAGTAAAATCACTTTCTGAAGTGAATGCTTCTTAAAAATTCCAAGTAAAATTGGCTCCAATAAGTATAATCATACAGATTTTAAAATAAGCTAACTGGTGAAAGTTCAACTTGTCAAAAAACATACAATCCACACGGACTTTGGCTCTACTTCGAATTCTCTTGGCAGTGCTTTATTTCTGTNCAGGGGTGGATACAGACTAATATTTGGGGGGGGGGGGTCATAACAAAAGAATCTAATCTTAGGCATGGGTCATTCCAGAGAAACCCAACAACCTTGAAAAAAATTTGAAAATTGTGGGTTAAGATCATTTAGTTTTAATTAAGAAGAAACAGTAACACCCTAATTTTGATATTTTAATTTTTTGTGGTGTAGGGATAAGTGATAAATACAAAACTTTTATTATAATTAAAGATGCAAAAAATGTATTCACCTTTAAGATTAATTTTTATAATAAGATTTACCTTTAAGATAAAAATTTTAATTTTCAAGGACAATTGCTGCTAAATATGATGCAGCTGTGGCTTTTGAAAAGTTAAGTATAGGGTTGGGATTGTTCCTTTCAATTGGACCCAAAATTTGAGTTTGTCATTAATTCTCGAGACAGATTTTGGCAGACTGGGTCAAAGTTCATTCAGACAAAGAATGTCCAAAATTGCCCTATCCAAAAAAAAAAAAAAAAGAAACCTTTGCAATTTTAATCAAAGCGTGCTACATAAATTTTATAGAAAAGATTATAAAACTTTGAAAAATACTCCCAATTTCTTTGATAATATACCGAAACACTACCCCTTAAGTGCCTAAAAAATGATCCATGAATATTAAAGTATCATTTGATCATGCTAATAAAGCAAGCTCAATAGAAATTCTTTGCACTTCTCCCACTCAGCATATTATGTACACATGCAGTGGTTTATTCTTCCGTCACGGACTGGCATTCAACAATGTACTACTGTCAATAAATAATTGTGATCAAATAGTGAGGGAGTGCTCTCAAATAAATATAATTTATATGGGAGATTGTTAAATCTCCCTAATTATCATGGCAGCAGACTGCTGCTCAGAACCCTCGTACGAAAACATGCAGCAGCGATCCGCTAAAACACAACCGCTATTCATAATTATTGGACCTCCGAAGACGACTTTCTTCCTATGAGCATATCACGTGATTCACACCCACCCTCTTGTATCCGCGCCTGGTCTGAGCATAATCGAGTCTTCGATCCCCCAATTTCCGTTGTGTCGAAGAAGATATCTGTCTCGACATAATCTTGTGTTACAGTCCGCACGGTAATATGTCATTCCTAGACGAAATGGACCAGTTCGGTTTCCACTTCGAATCGGCGTCAATTCCCGCCATCGTTCTTTATCGATGTTCTTCGTGTTGCGTTATGCATAAGGCTCCGCGAAGTTAGCAGAGATGGATGTTGTATTCTCAACCGATTCGAACGATCTTGGGCTTAAATGAAAGATTGAGTTTGCTCAGGCAATTTTATACTTCGCTCATCTTTGGTTTTTTAAAAGTTAATATTTTTGGCTAAGCGTAAATCCTGTTAATATGATCACTATTTGATTCTATTTTTTATCTATGTATTTTGACTTCCCCGACTTTGCTCACCCACAGCTTGTTTTTGCTATAAAAATTAAAATTGTTTATTACGCATGTACTTCAGCGCCTAATTTGAGTAAAATTCAGTACGTCGGCGCCTAATTCAATACAACAGGTGTTATTTTTGAAAGGTAGATGGTTGATCACAAGCAACGCCAGCTGCTAATATTGTCACAGTAAACTTTTAAAACCGATTAACCTTGATATATTTAATAATTTTTTTTACTATTTCGACGCGGTTTCTTACATTATTAAATCTTCTTTACCTTAACCCCCTATTCCTTAGGAGCCTTAGCTCCTTTTCCCTAATTCTTAGGGGTCGGAGATGGTGATGATATGATGCCTCTTTTTGATTTGGCGGGGGAATTGCCCTTCCTGCCGCACCTCCCAGATGCGGGTGATTCATGAATGACATGGGAGTGAATGATGATGAGTGAATGTTGTGGTGGATGATAGGCAGGGCCCCCCAGGGGGCTTACATCTAGTAAGTACGTGTTTCGCGAACACGGGGCCCCAAGCTGAGTCTAGCATTGCTTCCACTTGTGCCATGCTCCTTCCTTTATACTGACCTCCCTTGGTCACCTCTTGTTCCTTTCGATCCCGACGCTGTTAGAGCTAGGGTATCTTTCATTTTCCTCTTCTTCTCTTTTCTCTATTTCTTCTTCTTTTCCTCTCCCAGGGGGCTTACGTCTGGTAAGTGCGTGTTTGGCGAACCCACGGCCCTGAGCTGGGGACTGGTATTGCGCCACCAGTCCTCGGACACCGTAAGCTTCGGACATGCTTCAGCGACCAACATTGGCGCGATGGTGGAAAGTTGCATGTTTTGAAGGGCGGAGATCTTGCCTTCATTGGCCGGGTCGCGAGGAAGGATTAAACCTCTATAAAAAAACCCTCAACCTCAAGGTGTGTTACGCGCCGATGAGGTGAATGGGTGTTGAGGACAAACACTCTCTGGCGTATCAACCTCTGGGGCAACTGCCGCACCTCAGTTGAGCAAGGCTTAGTGACGTGATGCGGGGGCTCCACGTCACCGGTCATTTATATCCTCCGCACTCGTGGGACACAATGACAGATACATCGATTCCCCTGCCTTGCGGAGTGGGCGAGCCGCAGGGTAAGTACCACGCCTCAGGGACTTCGAAGCGGCCGAGGGTTGACAGCCCTCCTACTTCAGAAATCTCAAAGCCAAAGTTACAGAGCATTCCCTACGAGAATGTTTTTATCGTAATGACTCGTATAGACGGGACACTTGAAAAAAAGTCCCCGTTCTATATTTATAAAGGTTTAGAAGGTCTCGTTGGTTCACTGAAGACCATTAAAAGGTTAAGAAACGGTACAATGCTGCTTGAGACAAAAACAAGCAAGCAAGCGTTAAAACTTCTTGATTGAGTAAGCTTGGCGAGTTCCCTGTAAAGTGCGATCTCCATGCTGCACTTAATCGCAGCAAAGGGGTCGTAAGTTGCAGGGACATTATGGCAATGGCAACAGACGATCTTGTTGCAGAATGGAAGGCTGACCATGTAGTTGAGGTCAGTCAGTTCATAAGGAAGGTAAATGGTGTTCTGGAGAAGACCAGTTCCTTCATCGTGACTTTTGACTGTCCTAAACTACCAAAGGATCTGAAAGCTGGATGGCTGAACCTGCCGGTCCGTCCCTTTATTCCGAATCCTCTGCGCTGTTTCAAGTGTCAGAGGTTTGGACACACGACAACATCGTGTAAGGGACGTGATACTTGTGGAAAGGAGGCACACGAACCCGGCGTCTCATGCCCAGGACCTGCAAAGTGCATTAATTGCACAAGCAGTCACCCGGTATGGAGCAGGGAGTGTGTCGCCTTTCTGGAAGAAAAGAAAGTGCAGGAAATAAAAACTACGGAGAAGATCCCGTACGGTGAAGCGCGGAAGAAATACAGGGCATTACACACTGTATTTTCTACTAGTTACTTCACCGCAGCCAAGACTCCAAAACAGATGAAGAACGTATCTGTTCAGGCCGATTTCACTGACGTGTCTACGAATACGTCGTGCACATGTCAGTGCAAATGCGGAAAGAAAGATTCTTCAGTCGTTCCTGTAAAGTCACAACCACCAACAACAGCGCCTACAAAGAAACCATCTAATCCAAGAAAAACATCAAGTGGTATTAAACTTACCACCGTAACCACAAACCCACAGACAAAACATGGTTCTACGGTAAAGCCCGTGAACTTTGTTGAATCTTTAAAAACATCGAAAACGCCTTCCAAGAAATCGCAGAGACGTAAAAAGAACGTCTCTGTACTTTCTTCCTCCGAGTCAGAATGTGTAATTTCCGACGGTGACCCGGAAATGCACATTCACGAACCTGACCCCGGAGGCTCCAAACAGTAATGGCTTCCATACTTCAGTGGAACCTTAATGGCTATAGAACTCAACGTGAAGAGTTATTACTCTTAGCGCGTCGTAATCCAATCTGTATCTGCCTACAAGAGACATCTTCACCAGAACACTCACCCTCCTTGCGAGGATACAGCAGCTTCAGATATGACGACACCACGGGAGATCGAGCAAGAGGTGGAGTTGCCGTGTTTGTTAGAAACACTATCCTCTGCTCGCCTGTTCTCATACAAACACACATCCAGGCTATAGCAGTCAAAATTCATAGTGAACCATGTATGACCGTGTGTTCTATATATCTTCCTCCGACACGAGATTTTTCGGAGACTTCCCTCAGAGATTTAATTCATCAGCTCCCTCGACCATTCCTCCTCCTTGGAGATTTCAACGCCCACAGTGTACTGTGGGGCTCGTCGAGCGATTGCCCCAGGGGCCGACTGCTGAATTGTCTCTTTGAGGGAGAAGATTTATGCCTAATGAACACCGGGGAGATGACCCACTTCGCATTTGGCACGGGGTCATGGACTGCTATAGACCTATCAGTTTGCTCTCCTGAAGTTGCTGATATCTTTCAATGGAAGGTAGAAGATGATCTGCATGGTAGCGACCATCATCCTATCTGGTTGTCCTTGCAGGAACGTGCGACTATTCCCGAAAGCAAGCCACAGAAATGGATTCTCAGTAAGGCTAATTGGACACAGTACCGTTCCCTGTCTGTCTTCAGAGAAACGGGTAGTGTCCAAGAGAGGGTCGACCATCTGACCCAGGTGATTCATCACGCCGCTGAAGAATCCATTCCGAAAACATCTATTTTTCCGCGAAGACCTCATGTCCCCTGGTGGAACGACGCATGTCGGTCCGCCATTCGGGCAAGACGAAGAGCATTGCGGAGATTTAAGGCTAGTCCATCTCCGGAAAACCTCGCCGCATATCGGATTGCTAGAGCAAAAGCGCGCAGAACTATCAAAGAATCCAGATCCACCTCCTGGAAAGAGTTTCTAAGCACCATTAAGAGAACAACATCGTCCACTAAAGTATGGGAGTCAATCCGAAAGATATCTGGAAGGTATTCTCGAGTCCCAATATTTGGACTCATTTATCAGGGTCGGGTTCTCACCAAGAACAGAGAAATGGCAACAGCAATGGCTGAATATTTTGCTGACCTAACGTCTACAGCAAACTGCGATCCTGATTTCATGAGAATAAGGGAAACAGCAGAGAGCACATCTTTTGACTTTCGTTCCACCAACTGGGAACCCTACAACTCTCCCTTCTCTATGTGGGAACTTGAGTCAGCTCTAGCGACAGTCCACAACACTGCTCCTGGCCCTGATTCAATTCATTATGAAATGCTGAGACAACTCGGTCTCGAGTCGAAAGAATACCTTCTGGATATCATTCATGGTCCGAGGGAGTATTCACTAATTCCTGGAAGGAAGCGACGCTTATCCCTTTATTAAAACCAGGTAAGGACAAAACGAACATTAGTAGTTATCGAAGCATTGCCTTGACGAGTTGTGTTGGTAAAACTCTGGAGAGAATTATCAACTGACGTCTCGTCTGGTATCTTGAACGGCATGACTTGCTGAGTCGATCTCAGTCTGGTTTCAGGAAGTTCCATTCCACCCTGGACAACTTCTCCTGGTATCAGCAATTCAAGATGCATTCGTCCGAAGACAACATCTCATCGGAATATTCTTTGACATCGAGAAGGCTTACGATACTTTGGCAAAGTGCTATCTTTACCCAACAATCTGGTGCACAACGCGGTTTTTCATCCATCCTCTTCTTCCATCCGTTTCTACAACAACAGACTGAGAGCAACCAAACCTTTTGGATATCGCTCCAAACAAATTTTGGAAACCTTAAATATACGCACACCTAATGTCTTACAACTTAGTAAGTCTCCCCCTTGGGCTTTGCACAAGCCAAAGATTATTTTCGAGCTTCTGAATCATGACAAGAAGAACACTCCAGCTCCGATGTTGAGGGTATACTTTCAGCTAATCCTCTACAAACACCGGGTCCATACAATACCGGGTCCGTAACAATAAATCGTGAATTTAGTGTTATTTCAATTTTTAAGCACTATACTCAGAATAATCTATAGTTCGATAATAACTTACATGTAATTTTTTGCTTAAAATTACAAACATATTGACATTCTATTAGTATTATAACTCGCAGCTAACTTTTTATCTTATCTAGGAATTTTTGCTGAATTTTTTGAATCCGCCTCTGCCTTAGGGCCCTTGATCGGAATTGATGGGATGGTCCCTTGCTTGCTTCCGGAGAGTAAATTAGTTTTTTTTCCCTCCACGTGGTCATACGCAGTTTGTACTGTTTTTTGACAATAAAATTTATTTATTTATTTATTCATATCACTGAGTTTATCGACGGGTCGAAGCCGGCTGATGGTGTCGGCTGCTCCGTGGTATATCCCCGTGAGACCTGTGGCTACCGTCTAGGCGACTTGTGCAGTATTTACGCTGCTGAGTGCTACGCCATATTAAGAGCATTGCGATCAACAAAGTGCTCCCGCGGATCACATTTCCTGATTTGTTCTGATTCGCTGAGTGCCCTCCAAGCAATCCAGAACATGTATCCAGCTGATAAGCTGATCCAGAACATCCAAGATGTACTTTTCTCACTGCGAAGTGATGGAAAGAACATAATGTTTTGCTGGGTTCCCGGACATGTGGGTATCAGAGGAAATGAGGAAGCAGACGATTCCGCGAAGACTGCATGCCTCAGGAATCGCGTTAGATTTCTCCACAATTCCAAAACGAGATCTCATAAATTCCGTCAAGATAAGGATTCTGAGTGAATGGAGCAATGAGTGGTTAGCTGTTGAAAGGAATAAGCTCCGACTTATCAAATCATGTGTTAAGTCATGGAGCAGTTCCTGTAGGCCAGCCCGGCGCGACGAGGTCTTGCTGACCCGCCTGCGCATAGGACATTGTCCTCTCACTCATAGGTATCTCTTACTACTTGATGATGAACCCGTTTGTGAGGAATGTAGCTGTTCTCTGACAGTGCGTCACCTACTAACTGATTGCAGAAGATACTCAAGTATACGGAGACACTTTGGTCTGGCTGCAGATTTACCAACAATTCCGGGAAATGAAACGGTTTATGTTAAAAAACTATTGAATTTTATGAGATCAGGGTTCCTTCTAGAAGTTCTCGGGAGGGTTTAAAATTTGCATTCCCATTTCATGTTTACTGTCTTTGTTTTCATCGTTCGTTTCTGTATTTCGAAAATATAATATTTAAAAATTGTTTTCCTTTTTTGCGAAATAATGTATTGGTATTCTTTTTTCTTTTCTTTTCTTTCATCTTTTTATTTAGATATTTGTTGATTTCAGGAGGGTTTTTTAGTGGGTATGGTCGAGATATTCGGCGAGTCCCACACACGG
>NNCF01126602.1:90692-144366 GCA_002313205.1 Laupala kohalensis | reverse complement strand
TTCTGAGTAAACGGATGAACCAATTTAATTCGTATTTACGGAAGAATTTACTTGTTGTCGATGCACGTGCTCTAATTTCTTTTTTTACTGCAAAACAAACGGTACTTCACATGAAGGTCAAAGTACTGTTTCTCAAAAGCGGCTCCAACGATTTTGCTTAAATTTTATGTATGTAATGTACAATTAGTATGCATTACATCCGCAATAGCGGTATTTCGCTTGAAAGTTTGGTACAGGCGCAGTAAAATAATTTCTGGCTGCTACATTTACGCATTAGTTTACTGTTTCAAGAAGCTTGGATGATATTTAGCAGTGTAAATGGACCAAGCAGATGTAGAATACACTTTTCGTAAACTGAAATGAAAGATATGATGATAAAATACACAGGAGGACAGCAAACGCACTGCAGATACGAAAATACATAAATTTTCAAATAAAAGACTGATAAGTTCATCTAGCGACTTCGAGCATGAATATTGCACTGAAAGACGGCTAAAATATAGACCACACCAGAAATGACCCCTTAACTATAGAATTTTTTCTCACTCTGTGCTGTAGTCGGAGAAACGTATTTGAGAAACTATGTGCAATGGTTTTGCACCACTAATTTTAGTACTCGGGAACAAATTTGCATACTTCATTCAAAATAAGAAAATTCTATGCGTCTATATCACTTTGTACCCACACCTCGCAAGGAAAATTATTGTGCGAGTATAAAATGCTGTAAAGTCCCAAATTAGCTCTCATCCCTAGTGGAGGTGTGTGGAAGGGTTCTTCTTCTGGACTATTCCCATTTTTATTTGGGGTCGGCTCTCCTAATCTGTTGTCTCCAGAGACATACGGTCTGGGTCTATGTTTCCACTGTTTTCTATGTCTTTCTTAATTACAGACATTCATGTTAGTTGGGGTCTTCCACACTTTCTCGGTCCCGTCTTATATTCGAGCACTCATAGATAAAAGATAAATTTATTGTAAATAAAGCAGTAAAAACTGCGTATGACCAAATGGAGGACAATAAACTAATTTACTCTCCGGAAGCAATTCCGATCAAGGGCCCTAAGGCAGAGACGGATTCAAAAATTTCATAAAAATTCCTAGATAAGATAAAACGTTAGCTACGAGTTATATTACTAATAGAATATCAACATGTTTGTAATTTAACTTAAAAAAAATTATTTTACACGTACAAATTATTATCAAACTATAGATTACACAGAGTATAATGTTTAAAAATCATAAGAATTGAAATAATACTAAATTCACGATTTATTGTTACAATATACACGTCCCTAGACAAAGCCTAGAGAACCTGTATAACAAATCCGCCTCTACCAGAAGGAAAACCCGGGCCAGGATGGGGCTACAGAATTAATGTACATAACCGTGTCAAAGTTGAGTACACATAAAACTAAATTAATATGAGCCATAAGACAACACAAGAAAATAGTTTTTGAAATTGTTATAAGTTATTTAAAAAGTACTACAGCAATGGCATGATAAAGTACAAGACATTTAACTTTTATTAAAATCAATAAATTATTTTACATTGTAGACGCACTGGTGCTGGAGGTAGTTTTTAACCGTGGATTTGAAGATATTCAATTTTATAATATCTTTTATATTTTTGGGTAGGGAATTATATAGAACGATTCCCGAATGATACGGTCCTTTTTGGCAAAGAGTGGTTGACACTCTAGGGCGATGAATATTATTCCTATTGCGAGTATTGTATTCATGAACGAGACTGTTTCGTATGAAGCAAGGGTGGCATTTCAGTAATTCGGTCTTAACAAACACGACCGTTTCATAAAGATAAATGCAGGGAAGTGTTAAGATATTTAATTCCTTGAATAAAAGTTTACAAGAGTTTCGGGGGTGAGATTTACAAATTATCTGAACTATCCTCTTCTGAATTCTGAAAGTTCGAATGCTCTGGCCGGAATTGCCCGAGAAGGTAATGTCGTAACGTAAACGGGAGTAAACGTTTGTAAAATATACGCAACGGGAAATACGTGGACTAACTGCGTTAACTAAATTTCGGAATGCGTAACACAATTTGCTTAATTGGGAATTACGATTGTCAACGTGACAATTCCATTTGAGGTCTTGAATATAGAGACCTAAGAATTTTGTATTCGTAACAGTTTTTAATTGTGTTCCGTTTAACGAAAGAGAAACCTGGGGTAAAGATTTTGTGATACTATTGTGAAATGACATGACACTGGTTTGTCAGTGTTTACAATGAGACGATTTGCATGGAACCAAGTCGAAAGGTTAGACAAAACTTTTTGAGCGTTGGCGTAATAACATAGTAAGTTAGTGTCATCAGCAAAAATAATCATTTTGCAATCTGATGTGGATGATATGTCGTTCACATACAATAAAGAAAGTATAGGGCCGAGAATTGAACCTTGGGGAACTCCGCATGTAAGTGGCTTCGTTTCTGAAAGAACGCTGAATTATTTTAGTTTTAGAATAGGATATTTCGACCTGTTGATATTCATCTTTTAAATAAGAAGTTAGCCATTGATGTGGAAGTCCACGAATGCAATTTGGAAAGGTAAATTTCGTGATCGATGACATCGAATGCTTTGAATAAATCAAGAAAAACCCTGAGGATTTTCTCCACGGTCAAGAGATGTAGTAACATCGTTTAAGAAAGAAAATATGGCGCTTGGATTTCCTAAAACCGTGTTGATCGTCAGAGAGAATGTTTTTTGATAAAAATTCTAGAAGACGCTTATAGAACAATTTTTTGTAGGATTTTTGAGAAAGTGGGTAGTAGAGATATTGGTCGGTAATTTCCAATATGAAGTTTATTTCCTTTCTTGTCTAAAGATTTCACTTTAGCTCTCTNAGAAATTAAAATAATAATAAATAAAATAAATTTTATTGTCAAAAAACAGTACAAACTGCGTATGACCACGTGGAGGGAAAAAAAAAACTAATTTACTCTCCGGAAGCAAGCAAGCAATATAGAAAGTTTTGTAATCGTGAAAAAATTCGAAAGCGAGATTTCGACGGAAGTATCCTTTTTGGCGATCCCTGATTCAGAAAAAGTGGCTTACGGTATAACGTCCGGACGTCCATCTGCGCGCAGCGATTCTGCGTAAATGGATGAATCAATTTAATTCGCACTTCGAATTTACGGAAGAATTTACTTGTGCTTTAATTTGCCTTTACTTTAAAACAAAAGGTACTTCACATGTAGGTCAAAGTACTCTTTTGAATGTTTCTCAAAAAACGGCTCCNAGGCCCAATTTCACCAAGTTCGTTTAATGTCTTAAACGAGATTTTCTGTGCAGTAAATCGTGATTATCAAAATGCGCGTTCCACCATCTTCGATTTACGAGAAAATCGCGATTAACGCTTAAACGTTCGGGGACCCTTCGATTACCAGCGCAAATCGCGATTTTCTTCAGAACTGCGAGAAATATGGCGTCCATTTTGTTTGTTTGCTCGTAGCTCGGTTTATAGGTTATGTTCAGTGGCACGAGGGAGGCCCGCTGCTGCCTATGGTGTCCTTAGGTGGCGGTAGTGAGCAACATGATGCGTTTTCCTCCCGTCATTTGTCTTCAAATTACCCATAATGCACTATAAAACTACTACCAACCCAGAGATTCTTCAGAAACATTGATCAACTTAATCGACGATTAGTTTTGCTTGGTGAAACGCATAAAATGTAATCGCGATTCCATTTACCTAATCACGTTTAAGGAAATCGCGATTATTCTACATTTGGTGAAATTGGGCTCTCCCCGCGTGTGGGACTCGCCGAATGATCAACGAAACCCACTAAAAACCCTCCTGAATTACAATATATCAAAACACATCTCAAAACATTACAAAAAATGAATGATATCCTTGCCCTAATAGCGTCCCAATTGTTCGTTTAATTCGTTTTCACACAAGAAACTTTGAATTAGCACAAGTCCCGCCCTAAACTCCAAATATAGTCCCCCACGGATTTTCGGGAAAAACTTTTTCGGAAAAAGAGGTAAATACGGTTTTTACACAGATAATTTGACTACAAAATGCAGACTCATCCAAGTACAATAATTTATTGTCTGTAATAAGTGGATTTTTTTATTTCCAAAGTGGGTTAAGGTTATGTGAGCATGCCAGGTACTATCAAGTACAAAACCATTTATGGATCTTTCAATAATGTTTTCTATTCTTTTTATTTTAAGAATAGTCATTGTAACAGTAATTCATGAATTATTGTATATTAAAAACTGCACATTGTTTTTTATATTATTAGAATTGAAACAATGTGTTTGAAGAATGGTTTGTTCTCTAGTTTTGTTGAACAACTTTCTTAATTGTATGGAAATGCTACGTAAATTCTGTAGGGTTCTTGTCTACATTAAATTCGAGAGGTGTGAGAGTTTTTTGAATAAATTTCATTAAAAAACATCTTATCAGACACTATAGAGCCTGAACAACTTCAAGAAGATTTTATGTATTAGCCCTGCAAAGTCCAAATTTTATTAAAAGAGTTGATTGATGAGAGTTTGTTCTTTCATATAAAATAAATTCAGGACATTCTAAAACAATCGTCAAGTCACTCTTTCTACCTTTAACCAGCCAATGCTGTGAAGTAAGAAATTACATCATACGTTTGAGCCAGGAACATGTTCTTGAAGGATTTTACCTCCATTGTCAACTGAGCACGATTTAAAGGTAGAAACCAGATTAGTGAAGAAGGATGTAAAAGCATTAAATTTTTAGTCACTAAATATTTGTAATAATGGGTTAGTCACACTCTCCAATAATTCTTTTCAAAATGAACCAGTTTCAGAAGCTCTTGCTTCCATCCTCAGCTTCTGCCAACAGACATTTGTATTTATTTTTATGAGGACTACTGTGCCAGTAAATCAAGAGATTTTTATTTATTATGTAATGAAGACTTCATTGTGTGAAACAGAATATCAGCAATATAAGATATTTTTGAAACAAAATATACTAAAGTATATGTAGCTTCCATCTCATTTTTAAGGCCCAATTTCACCAAGTTCGTTTAATGTCTTAAACGAGATTTTCTACGCAGTAAATCGTGATTATTAAAATGCGCGTTCCACCAACTTCGATTTACGAGAAAATCGCGATTTACACTTAAAAGCTCAGAGACCCTTCGTTTACCAACACAAATCGCGATTTTCTTCATCACTCAAGAATAATGGTGTCCATTTTGTTTGTTTGCTCGTGGCTCAGTTTATTGGTTATGTTTAATGGCACGAGGGAGGTCCGCTGCTGCCTACGGTGTCCGTTGCTGGCGCTAGTTAGCAACATGATGCGTTTTCCTCCCGTCATTTGTCTTCAAATTACCCATAATGCACTGTAAAACTACTACCAACCCAGAGAATTCTTCAGAAACATTGATCAACTTAATCGACGATTAGTTTTGCTTGGTGAAACACATAAAATGTTATCGCGATTCCACTTACCTAATCACGTTTAAGGAAATTGCGATTATTCTACATTTGGTGAAATTGGTCCTAAGAGAACATTCCTTAAGAGTTTCACTGTACCTGAATTTATATTCCTGAAGTAACGATGTGGCTTTATAATGTATTATTTACCTACCATCCTGGCCGTAAATCAAAAAACCTCCTTTTACATTACAAAAGAAATTTTGACTCCAAATCATTAATTTCAGCAATTAAGAAAGGTCTGCCTCATAAATGGTCAGTTATTAACTTAATTAATTGTAGAGTTTAAAACAAAGTGTACTAAGGACACACATACATACAAAAATAAATTGCACATTAGGAATATATTGAACCAGCTCACTTTTTGAATAAAAAATTGATTTTAATAAAAAATGTTAAAAAGCATTTTTTATTAAAATAATTAATTTTGAACTATATATAAGAATAAATTTTCTAACAACAGTATCCCAAATGGTAGAAAATTGTTGGTCTGGAAATTCAGTAATTTGAGAGCATCTTCAACGTGTCTTTTTGAACACATGACACATCAGATATATCGACATATCAGTACAATATTCTAAATATCAACAGAAATGCCTTGGTGATATGAGTTTCAAAATTCCTCGTTAATAAATGTGCCAAAAGAGGGGAAAGTGGATTTCCTATTGCTAATCCAAATGTTTGAAGAAAAAATTTCCCATCTAATCTGAAGAAATTTTAGTTGATACATTATCTTGTTAATTCAAAAGATTCATTAATTTTTTCAATTTTCATGTTTAATGAGAGTAACCACTTTTTCAAAATTGCCAATAATTTGTCTTTAGGTGTGTCATTATTAAGTTTGGTTGATCCAGTAATGAGTTACAAGAAGTCCATCTTTCTATTATTTGCTGTAATTCGTGATGGAAGTTTGAAGTTTTACACATTATGTTTCACACACAAGTACTTTTAATACAGTTTAAAAAACATTGTCATTAGCAGTACATGTAGAATTATCATAAAAATTAAGGTTTGTGAGATAGTATCATTTAAGAAAATTGTAAGAAAAAATAGAAAGAATTGATTTGCTTTAAAGTTTTTCCTTTTATGATAAACATTTCTCAATATAAGTATGTTTAGCTTCACACTGAAGTATAAATTTGCTTAGTACATTTTTCATCTGCCAAATTTTTTAATTAAACATTATATTGTATTCTACTGTAAAAAGGAGAACTGTACATGTTTTTACAAAACTAGTCAGAATAGATGTAACATTTCACTAATTTGAAATGTTCCTTTAATCATTTCATAACAGTAAAATGTAGCTTATTTAACACTCAACTTTCATTTTAATCCAAGTCTTTCCATGCATCACTATTTCACACCAAAAATTTACTTTGCAAAGAAGAATATTTAAAAAGTCTATCATTGTAATATCTTTAAATAAATACTGGAATTTTGAAATTCTTTATAAAATCAAGTTACAATGTTTACTTGATTTTACTAGTTTAGTTTTTATTATAAAAGAAAGTAAGTGATGGTTAAAGAAATAAATTGTATCATCACAAGAAAGAAGGAGTATCATGGCACATTAAAGTTGTACCATGGCACATATATGGCACTTCAAACAATTTTCATATAAAATAGTTTCAGCAACAGAAGTACTTTCAAAACTTGAAGGTTATTGGACATTCATATGCCTTGGAATTATTATTTCATTGTAAAAAGAGTAAAATAATGACTCCTGTTAAATATGGGAGAAACTTCACCTTACAAATAAACTCAAGCTGTAATACAAATCTTAGAATTACATTCTATAAACTGAAAACATATTAAAGAATAGAGAGGCATTTTTCAAACTATTGTGAATTTCCTTTCTTCATGAAGTACAGAGTAATAGGTCTTAGAAATAGAAAGAACTGTCGTATTCATGTTAAGATGACACAATGTCCAGATCATGGATATTCTTTCACTCCAAATACAACTGAAAATGAAATCTGCAAAATAAATGAGACTAGAATTTGCAGATGTTATGATATTTTTTCAATTTTTTTCTTATTTTAATAAAATAGCTTGTATTCTCATTAACAATTAATTATTGATTATTCTGTAGTCTCACAGCTAATTTCACATTTCTCATAACGAATTAACATCTTCCTGCAATTCCATAAATTTCTAGTGACGAGCTGCTTGCCGTCTCTGTTCCATTTGAATTTGATTTTGATGCTGCTGTTCCACATAACGATTCATCTGGATAGCGTGTTTTTCAGAGTGGTAGGTCTTAAATATCTGGCTTAATACAGGAGATGCATCAGGATCATTGATCCACACATTAGCACTATTTGGGTTCTCCAACATGGACAGAAATGCTGAAACAGAATATGTTCAACATTATTCAAATAATATTACAACTAAGAAAGGCAACACTGAAGTGATAAATAATTTGTTGAAAGAATAATTTTCAAGAATTACACAAAGAAAAAAGAATCCAGTTATGGGAAGGCATTAAACTCATAACCAAAGATATATTACCATATGCAAGAAGTGTTCAGAATCATTTATAATTACTTTCTGTTATTTATTTTAATTATCTTACACACTTTGTTAAGAGAAAGTACATTCATTTTGAAAAATACTATACTAAGATATTCTTCTATTTTTAATAATAAATTATAATTTCCTTATGTAAATATATTTTCTAGGTAAGCTGAGAGGGACAAGTCGAAAGATCACAAACCAAATGAGCTCAACAAATAAAGAAGTCACATGATACTGTCGAGGAGGAGACTGAGTCCTTTTATTAAACTTTAAAGTGTTTATTCTTGATGGCTCTATGAATTTTTTTTGTCTCGCAGTAGCATTCTTCGTTAATTGTGTCTCCCGAGGCAAAAATTCAATGATCAAAACCTTGCAGTTCCCAAAATGAGTGGCAGTTATTCTTTTCGTCGCTCCTCATTTAATTGCATATCGTGAACGTCGGTTCTTCTTCTTTATACGCGAATCCATTTTGTGACATTTCAACGGTTCTCAACGTCACGGCCATACTGCAACAAGTTGATGAAGAACCGCGGCGCCGGTTTCAACTTTCGCACAAAACAAATCGCAATTCACAGCACTTTTTGCATGGGGAAGGGGGTGTGGAGAGGACCGCAAAACTTATGCCGTGACACGATCCGCTGAGAGGGACCATTACTTCCGTTCCCTAAACTTCGGCCTAAACGAAGGACGCAGACAAAATACATTTCGTCGAAGCACCACGCACAACGTGCACTATTTATAAGTCGAAAAATTAAGAATAAATTGTAATTTTGTAAACCACCCCGTGGTTGTAAGCTCGTAGCACGGGAACCAATGCACGTATCGCAAAAATGGTTTACACCTTTTGTATTGGAAATTTTATAAGAAATATTATTCACTAATCTTTGGCATTACCCAGAGATCTAATACGTCATAACCAAGGCCATAGGATGGAAATTATACAATTATCCGGATATACGAAAGATGAGATCAGTATTGCTACACATCACCTTATACCAAAATTAAAAAAAGAGAGCATGGTTTGCATCAGAATGAGTGGGAAATAATAACAAAATTTCTCGAAGAAATTTAAGTTAATATCTACGTAATAACAGAATTTCTCAAAAACAATCAAAATGATGTCAATTGGCATGCATATCTAAAAAAACATAACTAATAGTGCGGGGAGATATAACAAACAGATAGTACATGGAGGGTGTCCCCATCCATCTTAAACGACATAGAGCAAGCTTAGGCCCAATTTCACCAAGTTCGTTTAATGTCTTAAACGAGATTTTCTACGCAGTAAATCGTGATTATTAAAATGCGCGTTCCACCAACTTCGATTTACGAGAAAATCGCGATTTACACTTAAAAGCTCAGAGACCCTTCGTTTACCAACACAAATCGCGATTTTCTTCATCACTCAAGAAATATGGTGTCCATTTTGTTTGTTTGCTCGTAGCTCGGTTTATAGGTTATGTTCAGTGGCACGAGGGAGGCCCGCTGCTGCCTATGGTGTCCTTAGGTGGCGGTAGTGAGCAACATGATGCGTTTTCCTCCCGTCATTTGTCTTCAAATTACCCATAATGCACTATAAAACTACTACCAACCCAGAGATTCTTCAGAAACATTGATCAACTTAATCGACGATTAGTTTTGCTTCGTGAAACGCATAAAATGTAATCGCGATTCCACTTACCTAATCACGTTTAAGGAAATCGCGATTATTCTACATTTGGTGAAATTGGTCCTTAGTCTAGTACTTAGTTTTTATACCTCCCTCGCCTGTGAGCGCCAGCGGCCAGTACATTATGTCAGCTTTACCCGCCTGCTCATAGGTAGCACTTCCAGTGTATATATTATACATTTCCCTTTTTTAATTGAAATTAATTAATCATACACTTAATATGATTATGGATGACAATACATGTTGCTAAATGTCCTTTCACATATGCACTATTTATTAAATATGTTTCATATTACTCAAATGCAAATCCCGCCAATTTCTCATCTTTGTGAACTCCTTTTGCGGCAGGTGCAGTCAGTCTGGCATTAGATTTTGTCGGCATCTGTTGAACGGTTTGAGTGGGGGCCGCCGTATGAATCGGCAACGTACGAGGATTATTGGGAAAGTAAGGTTCGCATCGCTGTAGCTAATCGAATGTCGCGCGAAAATTGAAAAGCGCATGCGTACCGACTCCCGGCATGCCTAGTGTGTTAAACGACGCCATTTGCATTGGCATTGTTACAGTGTGCTGTTTAGAGTCAGTTCAAAATGTTTAAAACAATGGATCAGCCCGCCGACTGTGAAATACGTTGTGATTCTGTTTTTGACAGCAAGGAACGTTTCAGCAACGGAAATTCATCGACGGACAAGTGAAGTGTACGGCCTCAATGCGATGGGTGACAGCAAAGTGCGTAATGGGTGATAGCCTTCAAGGAAGTACGGGAAAATGTCCATGATGAACCGCGATCAGGCCGACCATCAGTGATCACAGAAGATTTGAACAATGTTGTGGACCAAAAGATTCGTGAAGACCGGCGATTCACAATTTCAACTTTAGCATTGGAATTTCTGAATGTGACTAGAATAACTTTGCTCAAAATTGTCCCTGAAAATTTGCAATTTCACAAATTGTGCTCACGTTTGGTTCCCAGACTGCTTGCTGAGGAACATCAAATGAAAAGAATGGCTTGCTCTCTTGATTTTTGGACCGAAATCATAAGGAAGATGATAAACTTTTGCAGAACATTGTCACAGGCGACGAGATGTGGGTTTTTCACATGACCCCAGTCTCAACGTCAGTAATGGACTCCACCTGCAAGGACTCTAATGACCTCGATGTTGGGAAGCCCTAAAGCCCCAATAAAAAAAATCAGTCAATGGCATGGCGTCACACGACTCATTGGTCGATGTCAAGGTCAAGCAGACACGCAAGGTTATGGCAACCTTGTTTTGGTATAGACATGGAATCTTGTTAGTCAAGTTAATGTAGGAAGGGAAAACAAATGCAGTCGCTTGCTATCCTGACTAAACTTCGACGTGCAATACAGAATAAGCGACGTGGCCTGATTTCTGGAGTTTTGTTGTTGCATGACAATGCCAGACCCATTCTGCCATTCAAGTCTAAAATCTGATCAGATCTTTTGGATGGAAACAGATTGATCACCAACATTACAGTTCTGACTTGGCGGCGAGCGATTTTCACTTGTTCTATCTAAAAGAGTTTCTCGGCGGCAAGCGCTTCGCCACAAATGACGAGGTGAAAGAAGCAGTTGAAGACTGGTTATCCTCACAGACTTCTATGACTTCGGCATAGAAAAGTTTGTAGATCGTTATGACAAATGTTAAAAAAATGTAAAATAGAAAAAGATGTAAGGAATGAAATAAAAGTTTTTTGAAAAATCTACGATGGTTTATTTTTCATAAGAAATCGGACCTTACTTTCCGAATAACCCTCGTAGAACATGGCCGCAATGATGAACTTATCCAGGAACTAAGAGGCAAATTATGCCTTTCTTCAATGGCCAATTACTATTTTCATGTACAAGTGTAATTTATTATATTGGGAACAATAAGTGGAAAGTGTCTGTTGCGGGATCAACAACATTTGAGCTTCATGGATATTATGTTTAGTTCCTGTCATGTGTTCCAATGGTATGTCGGCCACCGCGTCATCTCAAGGACGAGCGATAACTATCGCCAATCTCCTGGAACCTGGTCATCGCAGCATTTCTACATTATAAGAAGAAAATCTGGTATCGTAGAAACGAGAGCTCTCTTGTGTTTCCTATACACTGGACATGCAGCGATCTGGCCAGATCATTTATTATTATTATTATGTTATAGTAATTTAGTTCAATTTTGTATTAGGTTGGAAATATTTAAGTATTTTTCCTCAGTTATATCATTTCATTTGTGTTCTAATCAACTAGTATATAATTAGCTAATATTAACAACACTATTCTTGTTCTGTGCATTCAACCGATATTCCATAGTTCCTGCTCCCATCTGAGAGATACGTTTTATAGTGTTACTACCATCACACCAACTATACGAGGTCAGACAGAAAAGTTATGAGACTGGCAACACTACAAGCGATCTGGCAACGCTGCGCTGTTGTTCTTGATACGGAACGTGTATAGCCAAGTTACCGTAAGAGAATACACCAAAAACACCAAGATGGCTGACTCCGGGCGGACTCGATTGGTGTTTCAGGGCAGCCACCACCAATATTTTAGAACAAAAACCCGACACTCGCTTTGACTTGACTACATAATATCGAACAAAACACGCAAAAAATCTGTGCAATTTTGGTCCGATAAATTAAAAAATTAATTGAGCCCTTAACTAAAAATGAACTCGCAATTTTGAATAACATAATATTACTAATTTTAATTGGAATCAATTTAGTATTAAATGAATTTTTGATACTACATGGAAAATGTGTTTGACAATGTAATGGTAAGAAAATATTAAGCACCCTAGATAGAAATCAAATTCAAAGCACTTTATGAAGTACAAAAGGATAAAGAATAAAAAGTGTGTAAATCAAATTATACAATAAATACTATATTTATTAAATTTATTTACTATAAATACAAAGAAAAGAAGGGGGAACCCATTTACATTTAATGCATTATTAAACTGAACTAAAAGTGTTCATTGTTGGTTAACCTAAATGCACATACTTGTATTACATAGTATTTTAATTGATAACTTACGAATAACATGAAATCATAGATAATGCAGAGAAATACTTACACCTAATAGTTGGGCAATTCTCACCAAAACTTCCGTTTCACCACCAGTATCAAATATACTCTTTTCACGTATATTCTTAATGAACGAGTACATGTGGAAAATACTCTTCTGCAGTGAACTCTGAACTGCAGGAATCCTTTTCAGTTTCTCGGCCATGGTTGACAAAAGTAACACACGCTCAAGAAATTATTAAACGATAACACCTCGGCAAACGAAGCACGCACGTTAAAATTTCCGTGTGGTACTATTGAAACATTCGTAACGGGCGTACCAACGCTATGGAAACAACAAAGAAACTACCGTAAAATGAATTTTGTTGAAAGTAGATTAAAAAATAAAGATTTCTTGCATAAATTACACATGTATTTTGTAAATGGGAATTGTGATTTTCTGTTACTCTAAAAAAGGAAAAAAAAGAAAATTTTAAGAACATGTTCTCCTCGAGTTAGTTCGTCAAGTTTGGTGGTAGTGAATCCAACGTATAAGATGAAAATATCACTAGTCGAGTTGTATACGACATAGGGGGAATCAATTGTGTAGGTTGGCAGTTCTCCCAAATTTGGTGTATACTGTTTTTTGAATTTTCCTATATCAGTACCCTCCCATAGCCCAGTGCGAGTTTCAACTCCTTCCGTTAACTACGTGATTTTTGTGACTGCTATTAGTGAAGTTGTGTTTTGGTTGTGCGTCAAGCAAAATGGAACAGCGGAATTTGGAGCAACGTTGTGCCATTAAATTTTGTGTTAAGCTTGGAGAATCGGCAAGTGTGACGTTTGAAAAGTTAAAACAGGCCTATGGGGAACATTCTTTATCCCGAGCTCAAGTTTTTCGCTGGCACAAATCATTTTTGGAAGGCAGAGAACACGTTGAAGATGAACACCGTTCAGGGAGGCCTTCAACTTCGAAAACTGATGAAAACATCGAACGTGTGAACACTCTTGTGAGATCAGACCGTCGTTTAACATTAAGAATGTTGAGTGAACAATTAAATTTGAACAGATTTACCGTTCATCAAATTTTGAGTGAACATTTGCACATGCGAAAGGTCTGTGCCAAAATGGTGCCGAAAAACCTCACAATTCAGCAGAAGGACAATCGAAAAAACAAGTGTCTTGATCTTCTTGACAGAATCGCTAATGAGCAAGATTTCTTTAGTCGTGTGATCACAGGTGATGAATCATGGATTTTTGAATACGATCCTGAGACCAAGAGGCAAAGTGAGGAGTGGCACACTGCAAACTCTCCTCGACCAAAGAAAGCTCGAATGATCAAATCGAAGATCAAAACAATGCTGATTTGTTTTTTGGACAGAAGGGGAATCGTCCACAAAGAATTTGTTCCTCCAGGACAAACTGTCAACCAAGTTTTTTATAAAGACGTCCTTGAAAGGCTTAGAAAAAGGGTCATTCGCGTGAGACCAGACATTGCAGACAAATGGATGCTCCATCATGACAACGCCCCATGTCACACTGCGCTCTCCATAACAGAATTTTTGACCTCAAAAGGCATTCCTGTGGTTCCCCAGCCCCCCTATTCACCTGTGACTTTTTCCTAAACTGAAAAATATCCTCAAAGGTCGTCATTTCGGGACTGTAGAAAACATTCAAAAGAGTGTAACGGACATATTGAAGACCATACCGGTTGAAGACTTCCAGCGCTGCTATCAACAATGGGAACAACGTCTCCATCGGTGTGTAGCTGCCCAAGGGAACTACTTTGAAGGGGATAACATTGATGTTTGAAAAAAAACAAAAAAACTTTGGTAAATAAAAAATCAGTCTCATTACTTTTCTGCCTGACCTCGTATACGATGGAGTTGTAGAGGAAATAGCCGAATATGGAGGTATGAAGTGGCATTAAATCTAAACTACTGGACACACACATATGTGTGTGTTGGCCCAATAGGTTGGAATGTTCACGAACCCACGACTGAATAAATTAAAGAATAAATTCACATTTATTCACAAAAAGCATAATGAAAATTAAACACAAAATTTCAGAAAACTGCTTTCCCAATGCATTCACACTTACAAAAATTATTTCCCCTCCAAAAATATTTTTACAGGTCGCTAGCGCTTCCATTCAATTGTCTTTGTCTTAATGACCACTTTCTTATGACGAAATTGACGTCAGCTAGTTCATGGGACGATTATCTCATCGTCACAGTTGATAACAAGCGATTAATGGATGCCGACTTCGCAAATATAAAAGAAACTGGATGGATCTCATCATTGGTGACAAATGACTTGTTGGCGAATCAGGCAGCAGCGATATTACCGAACGGTGTAACTTCCAGCTGATTCTTTCACCTTGGTGTGATGCAGTACGTGACGTCAGGACACAGTACCGAGTCCATAGATTCGAGGCGTATTTCTGCGCTCGCGAAAACGAACACTGTCGACTCAGACTACTCACGGCCGCACCAATTACTCGCTCCATGAATCAGTAGATTGAAGAATGACGACCGTTATTCAAGAGTTCCTTCGAGTTCTCTTTTAGTTCGTACTATCGCGGTAGAATAGAAAATATATTCGAAAGACACATGTCACAGTACTTGACGCACTGGCAATAATCTAGCGCTCACAATGACTTAGGCGCTGCGCGGTCGTTCAATCGCGGCGTCATGTCCGAAAACACGCGGCTGCGAGACTCAACTTGTTGCTCCTTCGTGTATTCAGCAAGATAGTATGGGTTCCTTCGCGTCCTCCGACGAGCACACGAATCTGCATCCGTCCGTTCTGGCCGAGTTCGTTCTAGTAACTCTAGCAACCGAATTCATTCAAAGGGAACCAATCGGGCTATTCCCTATTCTCGGTTGCGTTCTCACGCCCTCTAATTAATGACCTCATATTTATTTTGGAAGCTTCTTGTTCAACTGCCACCGCTCTTAGTCGTTGCTTCCTAACGGTAATTGTAACAGATTTTTTTAAAAATTCTTGTTCCCACGGTAGTTCTAAACGATTCTTTGTGACTGTTGCTGATGTAACATTTTTTTTTGCACTTTCTGGAAATACGGTAATTTTCAAATTTTAATTACTCGTTTTATTAAACGAAACAAAACGGTGAAAACCGCGAACGTGCACCTTAGGGGTGTGTGGCTCCGGAAAATCTGGGGAAGAGTAATTGTAAACAAAAGGTAAAATATTACTTCACGCAGCTATATCTGTCTCTTTTTTAGTTCTATGTGAAAAAGCTAAATAAAATTGAACATCAAGACTTTTAAAAAAATTATTTTTAGGGCGTATTTTAAAAGCGGAAATTATTGTATATACAGCTTCAAAATTTATGGAATTTGTGTATACACAAAGTTTTATGCCTTTAACTTTCGTCGATCAAATTTTAAAAAGTTGATTTTTTTTTTCATTTTTTAACTTAGGCAATTTATGACTGATAGGGGTTACTAATCGTGAACAATATTACATTTTGCCTCTAATTATGTTATAACCAAAATTAACACAATTTTATTATATGACTATTTATTGAATCAAATTGAATGTTTGATAGAAGTTTGTTTCTGGATGAATCAACAAATGTGAAGAGAAAAGGTATAAAAAGCTTCATATAAATTAGCAAGAAGAATGAAAATGATCACCATAAAAAGCTACACGGACTCCACTCAATTACTGTGCAAGAAAGAAGTAGGAAACTGTATTTAAAAGGGAAGGGAAGAGCTCACGGTGAAAGTGGTAGTTGTGCTCCGAGTCGCACTGGGCCTGAATTTGATTTTAAGCTTAACTGTGTAATATGCAAGTTAGACGCTTCATCTGAAATTGAGAAGAGGGAAAATAAAAAGAATAAAGACAGGACAGAGCCTTTGTCGCGTTGAAACTTTAGAATTAAGGTTCCCCTCAAAATTGCTGCTGGATAGAAGGAAAACTAAGAAGGTCTGATACGGATCCATCTTGTTTCTGTCAAGATGAAACACTTTACCACATTCATCCTTAAATAGGAAAAGAATGTCAACTGAAATTTAGATACCTACAACATTTTCCACCACTCACTATTTATCTGACAAACATAAGTACCTAGATATAATATTTGGATGTTGTTCAGAACGAAATATTAAGTAATTTGCGCTATACACATCGAGAGTGCATGAACTATACACATCGAGAATTTAGAAAGATTAGGCAAAGCGAAAATGTCATAAAACTCCTTTTTTGAATATAGACCTCAAAGAAACTTTAAAATTGAGGAAATTCGGGGAATTTGACGTTTTATGGATTTAGTATTTGATGATCAACTTTTACGTTGAAAAAATTTTGATTGTAGCAGTCATGGCTAAGTTTGAGAGGTTTGAAAATGACTATTGCAACTAAGTTGCTAAAAATTGGTGATTTTTGATTGGCCATTGCAGGCAAACCACTGAACCAAATTCAATGTTTGAGGTATCCATTTGGCGCAAAATGTAATGATTTTTAATTTTAGTAAGAATAAAATTTTCTGTGCTATGCTTTGTTTCCGAGATATAAGCAACAGAGTGCAGAAACGTCGTGTTTTTTGGTTGTCAAAAGTTGTGCACACTTCCGAGGTGGTGCAAACTCAGATTCCTTGTAACTGGGACCAAATGAAGGTATAGATGTTCCTTACTACATATACGGCGAAACACGTACATTAATACGTATATGATGAACTCCCTCATGCATCTAACACATAAGAGATGCATGATGCCACGCCAAAGCAGTAAACGCCATGTTGTTTATGCAGTCGTCAAGACGAAGTATCAGAGACCCAAGATCCAAGACCAGAATAATACACACCGTCCGCAAGAGAGTCTCTACATACGACGCAAGAGAGTCTCTACATACGACGCAAAAGAGTCTCTACATACGACGCAAGAAAGTCACTACATTGTAAACATTAGAAGAGTCCATGAGATACACGGGTCACATGGACCAGCAAGCGTATGTCGCCTATTTGTCAGGAAACGTCGAGAATACGGGTCAGTTTATTAAGAAGCTTCGAGAAAAGGTTCAATAGACGAACCTCGACCCAGTGTTGCGTCGCTAACGTCGTCAGCTGTCAAAGTTTAGTTTATAGAAACAGCTACGACGGTGAAATCAGTACGACGGGTTCTCTTGCTGAGTGAACATCGGCTCCGATAATAACCTCAACCAAGAAATCTAGCTCTGCGAAATCGTCCGATCTGCGACAGAATTAATTCTATCTTCAAAAGGCCACGAAGCGCCCTCTTACGATAAGCGGCGGAACTAATTCCACTATCAGAGGACACGGGACGCCCTCTTACGATACCACGCAGAGGTTCAACCAGCAGCGCCATCACGTGGCAAGCTACCGTACCCCAACGCTATCGTCTAGCTACGTCAGGATTTATCACCAGAGGTGCCATCTTGTGACGAGGAGAAGAACTTCATTATCCTCGACAACCAACTTACTCAAATTCGTGAGTCGAACGAGAAAAAGGTATCATTCATAGAACTTTCATCGCCTGTTGTTGTCACCCTGGTGTTATTTATTGTTAACTTACGATTCTATTATTTGTTTGCATTGGTCCTGCATAATAAATCTTGTCCTGTTTAACCTTCGAGTATTTATTTTGAAAAGGAAGAACCTTATTGCGAAGCAATCTCCGTATCGAGACTTGTGAAGCAATAAAAAATCTTCCCCGACAAAGGTATTAAAACGATTTTCATCATTTTCCGAATTTATTCCATCAAGCCCGCATTTTTATTATATTACTTATTATTGCATCAACATGACCACAATGGTACGTGGTCAAATTTCCCCATCAAACCGCAAATAGTATATGACTCGCAAAAACAGTTAAAGAAGAAACAATATTAAGAGTATTTTAATGTATCAAATTTTCTAGTAAAGTTGTTGTTACAATTAACTCTAGACTTTAATTATAATGCTATATAGCGCAACACTTCATCGGCTATTGCCCGTTCACTGGTTAATTGATAGCAAGGAGAATTATCGCCCTAGAACAGTTGATCCGCCGTATGCTGAGCAAGTTAATGCAATAAGTTCAGGTACTCTCGTGCATTGCGGGTTGCAGAACACACAGGGATTTAACTAATAACGAAATACGGCCTGAGTGTTTTAGAACAGTTGTTTTCTTTATATTCAGAAGAGCAGCCAAGAAATATAATCGAAAACAGGCGCGAAATGTAATAGAGGTTTAATAATCAACAGAACACAACTGCAGAAACACAGTTTCCCTTCAGATTAGTGTTCAGAGGGTCTTAGAGGGTATGAAAAAGAATGTTTTCGACGACAATGGTGGTGAGGGGGTAAGGGTTGAAAAACATTTCGCGCGCTGCGCTTTTCCAGAAAATCGTTAATATATAACTATTAATTGTGCAGAAATGCTGATCGTGTTTTCTCCTTGTAATTCCACACAACTTTTGTTATTAGACATATGGGTAATATGAATCATTTTCGCCGCAAAGTTGAAAAATGAGTCAAGTGATTCCTACGAGACGACTTGTGTATGCAAAAATTCTGTTCCGCAGTTTATCTTCAAATTCATAATTAGAGGGTCCTATAGGGAAGGAAAGTGCATGTTGCCGGTGTCACTGATGGTAGTTTTAGGAGTGTTGAAAACACATTGAGTGCGCTGCGCCTATTCATAAAATTGTCAGAATCTAGGTAACTATTTTCTTTTCTCCTAAAAATACACCGGTCCATGTTATCAGCAATAACTAGCGGTGCTCTGTGTCTTTTCTTCCCAGGAGTAGATAATTTTTCTTCTCCCACATTTTGCCCCGTCTCCTGATCTTTTTAATAAATGATTCCGATCTGCCTACAATATACAACACAAATTTATTTCATTAATATACGCAAATGCGATATAATGACTAAAGTAAAAATGTAACATATCTCTTGCCTGTGATTACCGGTGCTTGCTAAACAGGATACTGATTTCTTTCTTTTGGTCAACAATATTGTTTCTTTCGTCTCTATGCGCATCGTATCGTATAGACTCGAAAATCGCTCAGGCAACACCGTACACAGGTCGGGAGAAAAGTAACGTACTACATTGTTGCGACGAGATACTGAGCGCAGGGGAGGAACAGGAAAAGGAAGGGAATAGATATTATGCTTTTAGTTCACATATTTTCCGGGGACACAGATACGTTGGTCGCATAGTACCAAGTATTGGCCTGAGACCTTATGCAATTAAAAATAACGATCTACAAATCGACAAAACGTGTACGCATTTTTAGCCGCACACTGATTATAATTCAAAATATGTGAACTGGGAGAAATATCAGAGGGGACTCCCTCCAACGTTTTAATCCTTCAGCCCTCTTCTTTTTCCGGGGTGCAGACAGTTTCAATTTTCCATTTTTCATTAATCGTGAATTCATTATATTGAATTCAGACACGGTACTCATTCGCACATAACTTTCACGAATAGCACTTGGTCAACATTCAATCAGTGGCNGGCGATTGGAAATCAAAAGTGGCGGGGAGGGGGGGCAAAAACAAATACCGACATGTACCGGTGAGTCGGGACTGCAGGTGGTACTTGATATTACATACCATGATAAATATTAAGGTAGTACTAGCGCGGGTAGAATTAAATCACTAAAATATCTCAAATCGGCGTAAACAGAGTAACATGTACTTATTGTGATTTCAACTTGAAAAACATACCGGCCATTTAAATACGATAATTGCTATTGTAATTGATGTTCAAATACATTGCGTCTTATGGAGTAAATGTTTATTTTCAAAATAAGACCAACTTTTAAACCACGAAAGTGACGGAAGTTTACTTTGATTTGTAGTAAATTTTCCTTTGTATTTTCCATATCACTTTTATCTATAGGTCACCGGACATTTGAAAAATTATTTAACTTTTTCAATGGTGAGATGCATAAATTACGAAACAGTTCGGCAGCCATGTTTATACATGCTTTTGTGCATTTCAAACGAATCAAGCTAATTCCTGAATATTGTTTGTACTATATTATTAACCGATAGATAGAAATGAAAACATTTTTTCCATCATTATTATTAATATTATTGTTTTATAACAATTAGAATAAAAATATAGAAAATAATTATAAATCTAGGGGATGTGTCTAACTTGAATTGCTCTTCGCACCTTAAAGAAAGGTCCAAGGTATTTCGCTCCTTTATAGGTGGGATATATGAGATTAAAGAAGCACTGAAAATGTTGTGGGAGTACCTACGCGGGACTATTGAGAAGACTCAAAAACATTATGTGGCAGAAAGAGAACACAGGAACACAGATTACGAGACGATAGTCATGTAATGTCTCTTATCATGTAAACATCAATCATCAAATGAAAAATAAAGACAACAAAATTTTCAAATTTAGATTTAATACAGTAAGATTTTTATACTTCACGGGAATTTGCATTGAGGTACTAGTTACCCGTTTACCAACTTATCTGCTTTATTACTAGTGCTCACATTTTTAGTAGTACTAGAAACATGACTTTCAAAGGAATCCTTGTTTAAATAAAAACCAAAAGTGATAATTAGCCGAAGTCAAATACGTGAGTTTACTCAAGGGCGTTTCGTACCCTATTGCATTACGCAATTCGTAAGGAAAAATAAATATTGCGTTAGGTATAGAAACTAAATGTAGAAAATAAGCTTCTTATAGTCATTTATTTACTTCCAGTTTTAAAACAGGGTAGAGTCTTTGCTTTCGTCTGGCGTACACTTCCTTACAGCTATCCAAGTTGAGGTCCATTTTATCAACGACCAATTGACAAGTGCGATAGACGTTCTTGAAGCGTTGTATTCCTCAAATAATTTTTCACTCTTTTCAAGACACTGATCGTTCTGCCGATGCAGTGGATACAGGGACAATTAAAAATAATTTCGAAAGCTGGAAAAGGTTTGGAAATACATTCTGATAGTGTATGTTTTCAGACTTAAATTGTAACACTAACTTTGAAATAAGTTTACGATTTGTTTCTTCAGAATCCTTTCGAGACAACACATCAATTTCTGCAGATAAAGTTTCACTGTCAATACCAAATGCTTCACTCACAGCTGAACAAGCTTCTTTCTATACGGCACAGTAAAACCAAATGATTTTTTTTTTCAAAACGCAACTTGATGTTCTCAGAGAGGGTGTCTAGTAGAGGGTAATAAAATGTTCTTGACCAAAAGTCTTGAGGTGAATCATAATTAGGGTGAACATCATATCCGCCAATTTTCTGCATAACTTTCCGCTTGCGTGCAACAGTAGGCCCCTCGAAACTGAGTTTCATAAAAGGTAAGTACTTCAGACCAAAGTTTCTTGAATTCACATTCATTTCTATAATCAACTAAAGATCGTATTGTACTATTGGCAATATCAACTACTTCATGAACTGATACATCATGATTTTGTATGTATGTTCAAGAATGTTTGAGATAATGTTCGTCTTTACAAACACGTTTTTTTTGTGGGGCTTTAGGGCTCGCCAACATCGAAGGTCATTAGAGCCCATGCAAGTAGGGAAAAATGCAGTTTCGCACCATAGAGAAGAGCCGTAGTGACTCTTCCCCGTGTGTGGGACTCGCCGAATATCTCGACCATACCCACTAAAAAACCCTCCTGAAATCAACAAATATCTAAATAGAAAGATGAAAGAAAAGAAAAGAAAACAAAATAAAAATATATTATATCACAAAAAAGGGAGAACAATTTTTAAATATATTTTCGAATTACAGAAACGAACGATAAGAAGAAAGAAGACAGTAAAGATGAAAAGGGAATACAAATTTTAAACCCTCCCGAGAACTTGTGTTTTAAACCCCCCGATCTACTCATAAAATTCAATAGTTTGTTAACATTAACCGTTTCATTTCCGAGAATTGTTGGTAAATCTGCAGCCAGACCAATGTGTCTCCGTATACTTGAGTATCTTCTGCAATCAGTTAGTAGGTGACGCACTGTCAGAGAACAGCTACATTCCTCACAAACGGGTTCATCATCAAGTAGTAAGAGATACCTATGAGTGAGAGGACAATGTCCTATGCGCAGGCGGGTCAGCAGGACTTCGTCGCGCCGGGTTGGCCTACAGGAACTGCTCCATGAATTAACAGAAGATTTGATAAGTCGGAGCTTATTCCTTTCAACAGCTAACCACTCATTGCTCCATTCACTCAGAATCCTTATCTTGACGGAATTTATGAGATCTCGTTTTGGAATCGTGGAGAAATCTAACGCGATTCCTGAGGCATGCAGTCTTCGCGGAATCGTCTGCTTCCTCATTTCCTCTGATACCCACATGTCCGGAAACCCAGCAAAACATTATGTTCTTTCCATCACTTTGCAGTGAGAAAAGTACATCCTGGATGTTCTGGATCAGCTTATCAGCTGGATACATGTTCTGGATTGCTTGGAGGGCACTCAGTGAATCAGAACATATCAGGAAATGTGATCCGCGGAAGCACTTTGTAGTTCGCAATGCACGGTTCATGACATTTAATGTGAAAACGAACTCAGACTTACTAATACACATTATAAAACCGTGAGCTTCACCACCAATTTTTGGGTCCGTAACTTCAATTCCTTCCAAAGTAAGTACTATGTCTAGTCGATGCTGTTGAACGGCACGCAAGCTATCGTACCTGCTGCTAAATCTTGTGTCGTTCAGTGCTTTGAGACAAATCATTACCTTCCGCACTGGCTGCACTACCAAATTCATCACATTTGTAAACACTGCATGTCATTTGGGAAGCTTCAATGAAAGAGTACAATTGTTGTGTTGTACTAAAAACATTGCGTACAGAAATAGTGCTCTTAGACGCATCTGCAAGTGCAAAATTCAGAGAATGCATGTAGCAATGTAAATACATTATGTTGGGATTGCTTTTTTTCATTCTCACTACCACTCCTTTGTAAATACCGCTCATATTACCTGCTCCCTCGTAACATTTCGAAGCAATTATATTTCGTGGACTGATATCAAATTTTTCGAAAATGGAGAGAAGCAACTTGTACAAAGTTTCACCAAATCTGTTTGGAAAACCCAAGAAATCGTTCTTCGATTTCCAGTTCCTCAGTGACATATCTTATTACAAGAGTTCATCAATTTTTATTTTGTTTATTGTATAAAAAAATGGGAAATGTAGCGTGCTATTGAAGCTTATCTTCTACATGGAGCGATAGGAGTTAGTAGTTGGGTGGCAGGCTATTGTTAGTAGGTGGGCCGCTTAGCTGGGTTTACCAACAACTTGGCCCACGTGGAGGGGTTAGTAGAAGTAGTTCGTAATTGTTAGAGTTATTGATACTAGGAGGAGCTGGATAGAGGAAGGAAGGTTTGCTTTTCAGTAGTATGAACTGGGACATTAATGTGAAAAGCTACAATTTTTCTGGCCCCATCGGGAATCGAACCCCGGATGACTTGGTGAGAAGCGACAACACTACCACCTCAGCTCAGGTGGGGTTTCAGAGTTTACTGCTCATGATGTGAAACATCTGGCGTTTCATGGACAATTGTGGACAAATGCTTACTTTTCTTAGCACATTCAAGTATACTTTCTCGCGTTTGATTTGCCATAATTTCCAGCATTTCATTTTGTACATCGTGACGAACATAATTTTTTTTAAATCCCTATCTAAAAACTTTTTTTTTTCAATAGCACATTATCAGTTGATATCAGCTTTAATAATTCCACCTCTGTTAGCTGAACTCTCCCTTTTTTGTGTCCTCTTAGTGCTAAACCTTGCCTTGCCAGGAAAAGCTAAGTCTGAAAGAGAATTTTCAAATTATCGCGATTTTTATTGACTTCTTCGTGATGTTGGGTAGATATCGTACAACACTTTCATTGGCTTTTATTCCCTCGTGGCAACGTTGCAAAGCATTAAGGTGAGATGATCTTTCATGTTCTTTAAAACGTTGGACTTTTTTTTCCTTTCAGTTTTTAACCCCTTTGAAATAAATGTCTTATCACAGCAACCTGTGGTTCCAAATAATCGACAAGGGAAACAAAATGCTGTCTCCAGCAACACTATATTTTAGCCACTTATATTGTGCGAACCATGAACTTCCGAACTTTCTTCCTTTTGTTTCTGGATATTCGTTGAGCGTAGGTTGAAATGGATCTTTGAAAAATTATAATGCTGCTTGCTTATCATGAAATGCATCTCTATGATTGTTATATTAGTCAAACGCAGGTAGTTCAAACTTCTGTTTCAGTACTTAATGAAACAGACTACAGAACTAAACGTGGAAATAGTATCTACGACGGCGGCGGTGTCGCATTGTTCAGTATCACATGTTGCTACCAGCTTCTGTTTCTTTGCGAAAAAGTCTTACAAGGTTTTTCCAGTTGATCGCTTCATTTAAGCCTCGAATCAATATTGCACGTGAGAAAGTATAACACCGGAACACTAGATAGAACTATTGTCCCCGCAGCCAAATAAGGATAATGAGATGTAACCAATGGAGCGAAAGCGCGGTGTTGTCATGTCTTCTGCGGGGGGTGACCCAGCGTACCTCCACCCATTCAAGACTGCACGCCGCAACACCTACACATTGGCTGCTATAACCCGTGGAAAAGCTTATCTCAGGAATATCGTGTGTCCTATCGGTCAAAGGTCAGATAAAGCCCACCGTCCCAGTTGGTATATCAAATTCTGCCGGTTCAGCGATGGCCTACTTCATTTATGGAAAATGAATTTATCAATATTTTAAACAAACAAAATAATCTCCATGTAAATTGTTGTAATTTTATAAATGCTCCAGTTTTTGTCTCATCTTAATCGGACAACTTTAACATAAATTAAAGGTTATAAAATTATTTGACTTTATTATAATGTAATAATACGATAATTTACGTTCAAAATTAGGTTCATTCCCACAAACGCTCATCTGCATGCTTTGAAAAAACTTTCTGTTCACGACATAGAAGCTGTAACTTATTTAACATTAACATAGCGTGATGCCTCTGTAATTTTCTACAAAGCTAAAATGTGTTCCTAGCTAGTTTTGAAAAATAAAATGTACTTAATTATTAGTTACGAGTAAAAGTTTATATGCTTATCAAATAAGTGATGAAATAAAAAATTCACGAGAAACTTACTTTTTATATTTTTATCAGAAAACTAAGAGATTCAATTTCTAAAATAATTCAATTTTTATTTATTTCAGTCAGTACTCTTGCAAAATGTCAATCTCCAAACGTAACACGTAAGAAGATATGTCAAAATATTGATGGAACAAACTGAGGGGACGGGAGCAAACGGCGTAGTTAATAATAAAAATGATTTTATTGTCAAAAACTCAGATACATATTATTTAGCGTTTATTTGAATTTTCACGTATGGTGACTTAAAAAGCGCTATTTGAGCAGCATTACTTAAAAACACAGGTAGTTCAAACTTCTGTTTAATGAAAATGTTTAATGAAAATGTTGAAACAAATCTCAGAGACATGTATTCAGAATTACGGCGAAGCAGGTTTGCTTTGGCATGAAAAAAAGCAATGTTAGACCTCTGACGATGATCAAAACACTCTGTGTTAAAATTCAGTTCCACTGTGTATGGAGAAAAGACATTAATTTATGAAACTTAATTCCCCATAAAAATCTGCAACATTTTATAGTACATTGTAATATTCACCCAGTATTTATTCATTAATTCAACTCGTGAATTTAATTAAATTAACTTAATTCTGAATTAGAATTCAGTATAGAATTCAACTACTACCTTATTATTAACAATTTTTAAAAGAACGAACAACGCCCATAGAATACGCCTTTCCTTTCATTCCTCGATGGAAAACTGACACGTGTAGCATGTTATTTCAACATCCACACTCTTTCCCCGATTGAGTAGGGAGGGACTAATGTGGGCAGCAGCGTCCAAACATAAGATTCTGCTAATACGAGTAAAACGCCCACGTAAGAAAGATTCGGCAATCTCGCATTGGCTTCTCAACTTTCACGTGGTCTTTAGGCTCCTCCCTCATTAGCTTTCTTTTGCTGCGAGGAGAATACTGAGACATATGCACTTTAAAGTACGGATACACGCGACAAACAGGCGAATAAATTTCACAGTATCCATCCGTCTAGTAACTCACTAATCTCCAGGATAGAAGATCTGCCTCTCAGGTTCTGATAGCGCGTTTGGCTGCACGTGTGTCCTGTCTCGGGTTGCGCTAGCCGTGATAGTGCGCAAGGCAATAGGTTTGTTCCAGCAGCAATCCCGGATAGTTCCGAACGGTTCCTTCCGAACTGTCCCGCGCATGCGCAGAACCGAAATCCCAGCTGTGCGCTGTTCCAGCAGTGACAATTCCGAACTCCGCTGTTCCAGCAGTCGCAAGCGAGGAATTCCGAACCGTTCGGAACCGTTCTGAGAGTTGTGGATTTCTGTAGGGATTTTAAAGTTCGGAACTGTGGTTACGGTCGGTCATCCGCGTGGTTCGTAGGCGGTGGGTCAAATAAGCGGGAAGGAAGCGAGTATCACTGGATTGTTTGGCGTCGCCGTGTAAAATTCTCTATTGTGCTACCTGTTTTGTTCGACCTTGCGGTTTTAATTAAATTATTCTTTCGACTTTCGGACTATTTTCAACCTCTCTTGTTATATTATGACCCTACTTTATTAATTGAACTAGTCTTTCGGCTTTCGGACAATTTTGAACCTCTTCTGTTACATTTTGACCCTGATTTTTCCCTGTTTATTCTTTCCGATCAGTGACTGAAATCTCGGAGTTTATGAAGACCTGTGTTTTTAATAAACTTTCTGTATATTTAATTTTATTATATTTGTATTTATTAATTCTGTAATTCATTTCTACTTTCATTAGATTTAACGACTCATTTCTTTGATTAATTTCTATTTGTGACGTAATAACTTTTCGTTGTTCGCCATCTGTTATATTTTACTTTCCTCTATTTTCTATTCCAAGTAATTTCTATTCAATGTGTGAAAATATACATGATATTAAAGTAAAGATAAAAAAGTATGTGCTTGTGCCTGAGTATTTTGAATTGTGTTGGGAAGGTAAAAAAAACACTATTTTCTAGCGTTCTCAAGGGATGGGTCAGCTTTGAAAATTTGTTAGCAAAACTGATAAGTCTAGGACATTGATACTTTTACTCGACGTTTCTGGGTTAGTTATTTCTAATGTGTGTTAGTTTTATAATTTTATCTTGGATTTAAAAAAATCTTGTATTTTTTTATAAAACCTTGCAATCTCAAGATCGGCTAATCGCAAAATTTTCCATCGGCTCTTAAAAAACCGTATTTAAAAATAAGATAAAAATTAACAATTAGCTTATTAATCATGGTACATTGTGATTTTATCTCTTGATACAACACGAAAGACTCTAGATTCGGGTGCCCGGTGGTGATATACTCAATCGCACATTGATCTTCCGTGTATTAGCAAGAGATATAAAATCACAATGAACCATTATTAACAAGCTAATTGTTAATTTTTATCTTATTTTTAAATACGGTTATTTTTACTTGTACTAATTTTACTAGATGTATGTCATTTTGGAACTGCTACTTATTCACATTTTCCCATCAAAACTTGAAAATTTAGTTTGTTATTTTCTTAAAAAGAGTTTTTTAATGTGCAGTATATCATTAATCAATGTTGTTATAAAATGACGTTGTTAACCTATTTTGACCCTTAACCTCATTATACAGAAGTCGGGTCGGATCCGACCCAACACTACCTTCCAACTTCATTTCATTCCACTAAACCGACTGAGGGTTAACCGTCGACTGGACACATTGTTGACTGTTGCGTACATCAAAATAGAAAATTATGTTGGGAATTAACATGTCATTACAAACAATTTATTAAAATACTAAATATTAAAAATATTTTTTGTGGAGCTTTAGGGCTCGTCAAGGTCATTAGAGCCCTACTTTTTAAAAAAATTTCCTCAACATATATATTCAGATATAAAAAATCGTTGCTCAAGAACTCTTTTAAATGCTCTTTTAAATTTTTGATACCAATTGGAAGGCAGAATCATTTGTTTAGTTTTGGTCTTAAATATCAAATGAACAATTATCAATCTTGTATTAATTTTTTGTCAATTAGTTCTACATTACCTTCATAAGATTTGTGCCATGTAATTCGCTCATGCAATGAGCAGAGGGATTCATACACCACTGTGGCTTAAGGCAAAACCAACATTCCATTCACTGCTTTCTATACAGCCAATGGAGGAGGTAGGAATTTAATCAGATTTCCCCAAAAGTTTGATAAAATTGTATAACTTTTATGGATTTACCTGCATTTTTTTCTTCTCATGTGACTTCTTTTATCCGTCTCATTTATTTATTTATTTATTTATTATTGATCTGAATAGTTGGTGGATATACATAAATGAGTACCTTTTTGCAAGTATACCCCATTTTTGTATACAGGTATGTATATTTCCATTCATATGAGAATGTACTGTAATCTTATTATGAATAAATAGAATTAAGAGCAAGTATGTATTTTCTTTGTGTACATTTCCTGTCAATTGTGTCCTGTTTTCATTTTCTATTTCATATGTGTAGTGAAATATTTAAGTTATACATCATGTTAACTACTCACAAATGTTAATTTTTGTAGGGAAAGTATTTTCAGCTAAATTATTGTGAAATTATGAAGCATGAGTTCGTGGGAGTGGGGGGTAGGGTACCGGGATTGGTGGTGGACCGATAAGGGCGGGGGAGGGGAAGGGAATCGGGAACTGCCACGCGCCCTAGTGGCTGCTTTTAGAACTAGGCTCGGACTAGTGCGCGCCTAATAATGTTAGAAGCGCTGAAAGCTGTTAACGCAGCGTTAGTATGGGAGAGGGGAGTCTGGTTTATAGTCTGTGGGCATAGCCAACCAACTACAAAATAAACAAAACACAACCACACTACAAGCTCTACCACTACCAAATGATATTCATGTAACATCAACATTGTATATCAGAGAAACGAATGAGGAAGAAGTCCTTCAAATAATTAGTAAAATGAAAAACAAAACATCCTCCGGAATTGATGATATACCAGACACAGTCATTAACAAAATAGCAATGTACATAATCAAACCACTTACTCACTTGTATAACAACTCCTTAACCCAAGGTATCTTCCCACAAATTTTTAAAACTGCTATCATAAAACCTCTTCACAAAAAAGGAGACAAACATAATGTAACAAACTATAGGCCAATATCACTTCTCACAGGTTTCTCTAAAATACTAGAAAAATTATTTAATAACAGATTAAAAAGCTTCTTAACATGTAACAAAATTATTACAGACTCCCAACATGGATTTAGAGAAAAAAGATCTACTGAAACTGCTCTATTTGCTTTTCTCAATGAAATTTTAATTGCACTTGAGCAGAAAGAAATCCCTGTTGGACTATTCTTAGTTTTCACAAAAGCTTTTGATATAATTAATTATTAAATTCTCCTCAGTAAACTAGAAAATTCTGGAATTCGGGGAATAGGATATAACTGGCTAGTCATATTTATCTGAAAGACAGCAAATAGTACAACTATCCTACCAGCATGAAAATCAAATAAAACATCACCATTATTTGAAAAGTTGAAAATACTTCCACTGCCATGCATGTATATTTGTGAAACTTTGTACTTTGTAAAAAAGGATTACTAGACAAAGGACCACTCTATAGATTTAATTCCACTGTTCATGTTCACAACACTAGACAGGCCAGAAATATCCATCTTCCACAGATAGCATCCACTCTTATCCAAGAAAGCACTCATAATGCAGGTATACAGCTATATAATGCATTACCACTAAACCTAAAAAACATTAATACACTGAATCCATTCAAAACAAAACTCAAACAATTCTTACAACAGAAACTCTACTACAGTGTACAAGAATTCCTCAATGGCAATAACTAATGTATGACATACAATCTGTTGCAGGTAATCATTAGAATAAAGGTGCAGAAGGTGACCTATGATGAAGGAAACTATCTAACATCAAATTACATTGTTTTACCATAATTATAGACCTCGACATAAATTAATAAAATAAAAGTGAAGTAATAGAATTCCTACCATAGATATCTAATAACCCTAAATAAATATTAATATTCTGTAATAGTAGAAAATAATTGTATTTTATATTAATTTCTACTTAGCCTAAGTTAAATGAATATGGTTAAATATATCAAAATTAATATAATGTTGTAATTCTTATATTTAAATATTATTGTTTTGTTGTTTGTTCTATGACTCACCATACATCTTTGTTATGATCTATGTGGTTCAATAAAATATTATTATTATTTTTAAAACAGCTTCAATTTCACCCCAGACCACCACCTCTCCATCAAGGTTACGTGCAGAGCCGGAAGCCGGCATGGATAATCTGTTCTAAGGACACTTATCAATTGTTGATAGCGATGCTGGATGTACATCAACAATTGAACTTCCTCCACTGCAATTCTTACATATCCCTTTTAACAGTACAAACAACTTTAAAGTAGCCATTAATCTATTACCATGCTGTAACTCATTTTTATGGCATATCGCACGAAAACAAAATTTGAATTAGAGGGTAGATAGACTTTGAGAGGACAATTTGTTGCTACCTCAGTACAAATTAAAGGAAAGACAATTAGGTGACACCAAAGCAAGGCTAGGATAAATGATTTTTTATAATTCCATGTTTTAGAGGGTTCAAATGAAATGTTTATTNCCCCCCCCCCCCCCCAATCTAGTAACTAAAGAACAACTAAAGTTTCATCATGCTGCAATAATATTTTGTTTAGTCAAGAAATTAAATTTCAGCTAGATAATTTTTTGTGTAAATGTGCTCCCCTTCTTCCAAAATTTGGAATGCGGAGGATCTGACAGCCCCTCAAGATGCTACAAGTTGCAGCGACAAAATTGACCAAAGTTATTGACCTCAAATCTTACCAGTTGGATACAGACTCGCGAATATTTAATTCATGTTGCTGAAAATACTACTCAATTATTATTATACAATAATTCTCAGTCACGCAACAGGCACATTTGTTCTTGGAATTGTTCATGAGAACGACTTGTCAAAATTCAATGTTCACGGGTAATTTTTTAGAGCTTCCGTGCAGAAGAAGGCATACCAATCAGCTGTTAAGTGGCTTGGAGGGTGCCTAAGTATTCTAATAGCAACCAGAAAAATCAATAAGAAAGAAGGCAGATTATCAAAAATATTAGTGTTTAATAATGTAAGATTGCATAACAATAAAAATTGACAAGGTTGACTAGGTGACAATGGCAACAGGAATGAAATGTGAACATCCTGCTGTATGCAGATCAATCCCTTCTAGCACAAGTATTGGGTGCAATGTCTTATCCGATGCCATTTTTACAAGGGTACGACAGGATCAGTTGAAGTTTAGTGAATAAAATGGAAGTCCCAATTACAGTTTCGGCATTACTGAATACAAAATTTTTCTTTCGGTAAGACCAAATCTTTTTGTCAATTATTTTTCACAAGAAAAAGCAGCAATCAAATGAAAAATTTTAAACATGTCCATCCTCACACAATATTTATAGAGGCAACAATATTGTGTAAAATTCTTAATAGGCTCACACTAACACTATCTATTCTGAGAATAATACGTAGTACTATTTGTAAATAAATATTTTTTCTCAGAACATATCTGTGTATTCACTTTAACAGTAGTTGCAAAGATTACTTGGACCCATAGTTCCAAAATACCTTAGATCGTCACTTTGTTCTGATCCGTTCCAACACCACATAGATCAGATAATGGCATCCTATATTTCAAATACTGTATTGAAAAAACAAAAAAGAAATAATATTTCTCAAAGCATACAGAATTATAAATGAACTTTCAGTACTTAATAATTTTGTAAATATCCCAACGTGGAATTGGAAACAGAGTTCAATAAAAAATATAGAAGGATAAAGTTACTGAATTAAAAATTCCCCAAAGCACGTAACTTTTACCAAAGTTCACTATATATTTTAAAATAAAATTAACATTAAAAATCTACCTACCGTAAAGCATCTTTGGACTTGTGAGACTCAGCTGAATAGCAGGATTTGTCATTATTGCTTTATAAATAGGGCCATCAGGGTCTAATCCAGTATCCAAATCTTCCAAACTTGGTCTCCGTTCTCCAAGCAACCACTCACACTAAAAAACAGGTAGTGCATAAAACATGAAATTTGTATATTCCTCATCAACATTTAGTTTTAAATAATATCTCAAAAGAGAATGCACCATGGATTAGAGAATGATCTATGGTGTGTACAGCATAAAAAATGTTAAGCATAAGGCAAACTGTCCCACAGCATGCCCAAAAGGTGTCCACGGGGTTCACGGAGGGAAGAGCTCCGCAATTACCAAGCACTAGAGGGAGATGTGTGGGGGAGAGTTGGTTTGACCCCAGGATTCACTCAGTACTCATCTTACAACAGGCTGAGTAGACCTGGGAGTCAGTCTGGATGTTGAAGTATGACGAAAAATCCCCAACCCACTGGGGATCAAACCCTGGCAATCCAGTCAACAAACCCAGCACTCTACCCACAGAGCCATGTTGACCCCATGTTAAGTACAGCATTCATGTGAAATTAATAATTCATATTTTAAAGTGAAATAATTTATCATCTTTGCAAGACAACAGGAGTTAATTGACAACACAAAACTTCAGATTAATCTTCACTTTTTACTAGAGATGTGTCGGTTATAGTTTAGTTCCACTGGTTCTAGGTATCAAAACTACCCAAGCTAGGATATACTATGCCTACATAAAACAGTCATACAGTTTAGTAGTGTTGAGAGTAAAAGAGTACACATATCAATAATTAAATAAATAAATAGCATTGGAATATCATATCATATATCTATCTTTTAAATTAATGGGTCCTCTTTTTAAAGATAAAAAAGTCCCAATTATAACATTTCTGAACAATAATAAAATGTTTCGCTAACATGTAAATTGGATGTAAGAATCAAGTATAGTTAATACAGAAGATTTCAATTGAATTGATTTTTATTCATTTCAGGGAAAGGTATTTTATAAATTTTTTCTTGTGACTCAAAAGGAATTTCTGCCTGATCTGTTATATAATGTACACAGCAGAGTTTGTACCAATTTGTCAATCTTCATAGCAAGAACTTCCTCATATTGTCCATTTAATACCATATTATTGGATATTAAGATACCTTATAACACACTGAAGGGATGTACTTGTGGATGTCTCAAATTGGGATCATCGCAGAATCCTTAAGCTAATCATTCTTACTTACACAATTCCAAAATCCAAAGATAAAAGGATAAGTAAATGAAAAATATTGTGATAAATCAATGCATATATTACAATCTAACGCAGAATGTATGAAATTATTGAATATATACGTATGTATTGTATGTATTTCTCGTTTCGGCCAACTAAGACCACAATGGCGAGTGTTAGTAAGGCTCAGTTCTGTGTGAGTTTACCACGTGGAATATTGTAAAAAATTACAGTCCACTTCACAGAATATTGCCAAGAAAACATTTCCCTAGTAGACAATGGCAAAATCTTATCAAATCCAAAGGACATCGCAAATTTGCATAATTCATATTTCTCAGAAGTAGGAAAAATATCAAAATCAGTAACTCAAAATCAATGTCCACCAAATACTTCCAAAACTAGCGTTAGTGAAGTTATGAGTATCATCAGTTCACAAAAAATTTTTTTTTAGCAGGGATAGATGACATACTTAATTTATAGAAAAATCTTCCTTCCGCGATATATTAAATCCCCTCACTCATATTTTCAATAGCTCCTTCTGACAAGGTCTGTTTCCTGACGTATATTTGAAAAAGCTAAAGTGAAACGATTACATAAAAAAAGAAATAAACTTGATGTTGGAAACTATCAACCCATATCCTTTCCAACTGTTGCCAACTTTCTCAAACAACCTTAAAAAAATATTCTATAAGCAACCTTTAGACTTCTTATCGCATACTAATGTTCTCTCAAACAGTCAGCACAGTTTCAGGAAACCCTTTTCTACTAACAGAGCCATACTTTCTTTTTTAGACATGTAACCATTTCTCTTGACAGTGGAGACAATTTTCAAGATATTTTTCTTGATTTATCAAAAGCATTTGATGTAATCGATCACAAAATTCTTCTTTAAAAACTGAATTCATAAGGCATTCATTGATTGGCACATCAATGGCTAAATACCTACTTAAAAGATAGGCATCAGCAAGTTGAAATTTCTCAGGTTGAAAATAAAGTATTCCAGCGTTATCTTTTAGAAATAAAGACATTGTGGAGTTCCTCTAGGTTCAATTTTAGTCCCTATCCTCTTTTTATTGTATGTAAACAATATGCCATCCACCACACCTCTTTGCTGATGACACTAATTTACTACGTAAACATGTCAATGCGCAATAAGTTCTATCTAACCTCTCATCTTGGTTTCATTCAAATCATCTCATTGTTAATACTGATAAATCTGTATCCATGTTATTTTGCAATAGTGTAACAAAACCTCTTCCTCCCAATTCACTTTTGATAAACGAAACCCAAATGAAAACTGTCAAGTTAACCAAATTTGTAGGGCTCCATATTCAGGACAACCTCAAATGGAATTATCACATTGTTAATCTGAATTCCAAACTAAGCAAATTGTGCTATGCATTCGCAATTCTAGTCAATGTTGTAAGCCAAAAAGTTTCTCGCTGCGTGTATTTTGCAAATGTTTATTCTTATTTACAGCATAGCGAGGTAAATCTCACCCCCCAATTTCATGTAAACCTTTATTTACAGAATTAAATATTCTCCCCTCCCTTGCATTTTCATATATGAAGTAGTCATGTTTGTTAAGAAAGAATTATAAAAATCCCACTCCTGCTCTAGAAGAAACGATCTAGTTCACAAGCACAATACTCGTAATAAGATTAATATTCATCGTCCTGGTGAATCAACAACTCTTTGCCAAAAATGGACATACCATTCAGGAATAATTTTGTATAATTCCCTTTCAAAAAATATAAAAGATATTAATAAATTGAATCCGTTCAAATATGTGGTTAAAAGTTTTCTAATGCACTATTGCTTCTATAATGTGAAAGAATTTACTGATTAAATAAAAGAAGTTAATAAGAGATTTAATCTTATATATAAAAATTCAGGCTTAATATGTTTATGTTTGCAAAACTCAAAAAGTAGTCAGCCAATTGACTTGAAATTTTAACACAAAGTAGCATTCGAATACAAGAGTTATATGCTTATTATATAGATACCACACCTTTGAATAGTAAAAAAAATGCATTAAAAAAAATACTATAAGCGAAATACAACTCAGACTGACTAATCATGAAATATCAGAAACTACAAATCCTACGAATGGACAGGTTGGTGGAAATGGGTTTATGAATAAAAAGAATTGAAAACTAATTGTGAAATATAAAAATATGAAAATTGCATTGGATCCATAGTATTAGGGTTGATGAGATTTTTAAACTACCAATGTTTTTAAGTTTAAGTTGAGATCACATAGTAGCACGGTATCCTTAGAGCTGGGGAGGGAAGGGTGAGCCATAAAAGTAACGTAAAAATACCGTTATAAGGATTTAGTCAAAGTACCACTCTATTACTCTAATTTTTGACCACTTTTTTATTAACAATAATTAGATAGCTTTTTTTTTTTTGCATTTAGGTCACTGAAGAAATAAAAACTCCTATTTACATGCCAACATTTCGGCCTCCATCAGGACTAGTTAAATCTGGCTTGCCGTACACTTCCTAGCGTCGCTCATGACTATGTCTACATAGTCATGATAGGGTGATAGTGACCAGAAAGTGTGCGGTTTATGAGGAAGACAAGCAAGATTTAACTAGCTATAGTATCTCCTATGAAATCACACAGATGAAGTTGCACTGTTTTTTCACACTAATATATATCCATGTTATCTTACTTGTTAAGTGTGTTAGTAGAAATAAAGTTACAGAATGAAATACAAGTCCGCTCCTGTTTTCCTTCAAGTTTTATCATTTAAACTATCAAAATGTGCATAAATGTCACAACAGTTTCGGCGACGAGGATGGGATTCAAAAGTAACCACTACTAGAAATGGATAAACACTTTACATCTAATAATAGCATGGAATTTGTACATAGAATTAGAGATCTTAAGGTCCCAGATTTATATAACATGTATTCTTTGGACATAAAAGATATGAACCCATCCATACCTCAACACATAATTATTGAATCAACAAAGTATTATTAATTTTCCAGCAGAGCATATAGTTAGAATGTTAACCTACATATTAAGTGCATCCAGTTTTAAATTTAATGGAAAGTATTATAAACCAAAGCAATACGAGGAACACTTAGTAATTTAATGTGTGACTTGGCCATGAGATGTTTAGAAAGCGAATGTTTAGATAAATTTGATTACCTCTATTATGGAACATATGTTAATGATATCTTTTTAATAATAAAAAAAGTCAATAAAAACAGTGCTTAAAATTTTCAACTCATATTGTAAAGAAATTAAATTTACAATTGAAACAATCTCAAAAATCTTTAAATTTTCTCAACATCACTATTATAAATAATAATGGCAACTTGATCACCAATTGGTTTATAAAACCATCGGCATCTGGTAGGATTATGAACTTGTAGAAGTCTAAACACCCCTCGTATGTGAAGAAAAATATTATGATTACTCAAAAAAGTTGAAAATCTATCTCATGAAAAGTTTAGGAAAGATAATATACAAAAAGTGAAAAGAATGCTGCTAAGGAGTGATTATCAAATAAATTTAATAAACAAAACCATAAGATGCTTTTATGTGAATTTAAAAAAATTACACATTTTACAATTACAATTAATTTTTTAAATTTGGTATAAGTGAAACTCCCACCCCTAGGACTGGTGAGTCTATAAATGACTCCACCACTATCTGAAGGAAATCTAGAAAAAAACCCAGGCAAGGATAGGAACTACTATTTATTACCCAAAAATTCTTGAATTCTCCCTATTCATCATCCAATAATTTTAATTAACAAAGTTGTTCGCGGCCAACTATGTTGCAAGCTTTAGAGATCTATTCATGGTCAGTGTGATAAACATCTGGCAATTTTTACTTGAATTACAACTTCAAAATTTAGTGCACCTTTATTGACGATAAAGAATTCCTATGCAAATTAATTGAATAAGAAAATGTCTTCAACAGATTTGTCTACAAAAATTAAACAAAACTGAGAAATATATAAATCGTGCTCTTGGTTACCACGTAATAGATCAATCAAAACAATTTAATAATTAATTTACTCACAGCAGAGGCTTGATTATTTCCAGTGATTCGCAAAGCATCAATTGCATCTTCCTCTCCAAATCCCATTTCTATTAAATTATGAAGAGCTCTTGAATTTGGCTTAAAGTCTTGTCGTTTGAATGCTCTAAATGATTCTAGCAAAGCAGCAACAGTTTGAGTGACAGACTTATTCTTAGAAGATTTACTGACTGTAAATAAACAGTTAACAGAGATATAATGCAATACATAGAGAACAAGTCAATGTACAAGACAGAACATTAGTATGAATGTTAAGAAAACCTCAGTATTATAGTTATGGACCAGTATGCATGAGTATTCATGAGTTCCAAAGCTTCACCCATATTTTTGTATTAATTAATAAGATAATGAAATGAAATTGTAAATACATTGGTAAAACAACGAATTTAAATGAAAATGGGTTTTTAATAGTGATAATGAATATTTTTAAACACATTCAGAAACATTCCCAATAAATTAACACTAAACTTATTTTATATTCATTAAACAAATTTAGGTGCATTAATAATTCTAAAAAATGCACATAAAAAAGAAATACTTCCAAATAAGGTATTAAAAAAAGGAGAATACAAGTAATCAAACCACCTAACCCACACAACTAAAAATTCACCACAGTTTACTTATAGTAAAGAATTTTCTCCCACCAATCCAATTTTTGTTTTTCACAAGACAATCCAAGGAAATACACCAATATGCATTCCGTTTTTCGACGGAACTTCTGAATCGAGTTCATACTGTATTGATTTGTAATGGTTAAGTTCAAACTACAGGTAAAATAAATGTCCCACGACAAATCCTATGTAGATATACATCAATTTTGTAATTGGTTTTGAGGAGAGGTTAACTTTTTACCAACTGTAAGAAACTCACCAAATATTGAAGAGAAAATTCACCAGTAAATAATTAATATCAGGATGAAAGAGCAAATTGGACTGATGGTAATGTTGAAAACTTACAATGATACTGACTCATTTTTAAATTGGCTTTATTAGGTCGAATTTCCTGCTGGCTTATAATCTTCCATACATGAGAACAATTTTTAAATTTTTTTTTCAACTAAAATTGTTTCAAAGAATGCATGCAAAATTTGCCCTAATGTTGTCACCACTTTCCTTATGAAGCTAGTAGTGTGATTTTTTGTTGTACATAAAATATTTGAAATTAAATTACACAAGATATATAATTTCTTTTAATTACCATCTTTGGAATCCTTTGATTTACTTTTATCACTGCTGCTGGGTTCACTATCTTCAGGAATATTTTCAGCATTTTTCCCATGTTCAAGCAACCAATCTAGTGCTTCCCTTTGATTTAAACTGAAATAAGAAAAAGATATTTTAGCATAAAATATCAAAGATATTTTAACAAAAATAAAATAAATCCTTATTTGTTCCATTTAATGAATTAAAACATTATAAACCAGCATCAGCACATTATAAAACAGAAATTATCATTTTCAATCTTCCCAGAAGCAAAAGATGACATATTGGGATGACGAAGTTTGATGTGAATGTCAATTGGAAAATACAATTACTAAATGAAAAGCTCTAATATGAACAATTCATAGTAGTGTAATTAAAATCTAACTATAGTTCTGATTAGATACGCATAACCTTTGTTATTGGTTATATTATACATCAAGTCATAATTGTTTTTCTTAACTGTGAATGTCATAAGGTAAAAGAAAATGAGTAACTTAACTTATTGTTAAATAAAGATACTATAATTTTAAGAAAATATAAGAAAATACAAAGTACATAGGAAAATGCTTAATATCATTCCAAATTACAATTAAACAAATCAAAAATAATCTCTAGAAAAAGCTAAACCAGTTATTAATATGAACAAAAAATTAGTAGTCAACAAATAAATTTAAGTTGCCTTTATGCTCTAGAATTAAATAGAATTAATCCATGGCATCAAGTAGTTAAAATAAACTAATAATACTAAGCAACTAATAAAAATCAAGAAGAACAAAAGGAATAGTGCAAAGAAAATTTAATTATTTTATAGTGGAATCATTTCAAGTGTGTGGAAAAAATTAAATTAGTAAGTTGCATAAAATTTGAAACAAAGAATATTTTTACATTGCTGCAGAACATGTTTCACTTAAAATAAAATAAAAATGTAATTTATTTTACCTATTTAGTCGAAGAGCTTTCGCTGCAATTTGTTCCGAAAATCCCATATCAACTAGTTGTCTAACTGCTCGAGGATCTGGCTGTGGTTTTCCTTTGCTATCTAATCGTTCCCTTATTAACTGAAACACTTCCTCAGCATTCGGACTAGGGGTTAATATTCTAGCCGATGCTTCCACCAGAGAAATCAATATTTTACGAATTTCACTCTGAAACTACAGAGATATGTACATTTATCAATCTTTGTATGCAAGAAAATAATATTAAAATATATAATCTCACTAGTTATTTCACACCATACAACAAAAACCTACATCAGCTGAGCATTCATGCGGAGGATACATTTTCAAAGTGTTTTTAGGTTCCAAACTCTTTGTAGCTGTACGTATTTCCTCTTCTGTGGGAGCACGCATGGTTTCTTCAGGTAAATTTTCTTTAGCAGGAGGTTGACGCTTTTCCACTAATAGAATTTCATCTAAATACATAAATATTACTAATGAAAAAATAACATTATTATTGTTATTATTATTGTAAGTTGTAGTTATGAATGTTACCATGATCTTTTAATCCTTCTTGAACAACAGAATTATCATTAGTAAGCAACCTTTTTCCCGACACAAGAACTAATTTGTAATTGGGAGTAACTTTAACAGACTCAAGAGGATTGTAAAAATGACACAGTGCCATTGTTTTTATCTTTTCAATCGTAAACTCCGGGGACGCGTCAATATTCCAAACATTTCCTTCTGTGCTGATGACACTTAACTTCACAGCACCATTCTCAAATATACTACTCGTTTCAGAAACAAACATATCTCCTGAGATATCTTTAGATTCACTATCGCAACGCCTATTCCAAATGCTAATCAACCGTTGACGACTGCCAGTTAGTTTTTCTTTCATCCAAGGGAGCATGTAAATTTCTCAAGTTTACTTGAATTTTTCTCGCCATCTGCCATACAGGCATTGAGGTACTATATTGTTGTCATTACAGTTCGCCGGCGTGTAGTTCACTTTGCACTGATCGAGAATCGAAATACTACACTGATCGATTCGAAAAACAAATTTTCCGACAACCGCAAAATTCTAATGTTCAAATCAATAAATTGCCATGAAATCGCCACTGTTGAAAGATACACACTTCCTGCCCTTATTTACGTGTTCTGTGGCTCACTTCACATTGAGAACATCTACCGAGACTTGGGTTAAAAATTAAATATCATGATGTGAGATCATAACTAAAAATAAGATATTGAATTTCTCAAGCGAGTCAACCCACAATAGCAACAATTATGACAATTGTTTCGAACGCCATTCGCGTATATGATAATTACCGAAAATTTTGACCTTAACTGAGAATGACAGGATGAGTTCATATTATTTACAATAGTTGTGTTCCAAAACTTTCATTGCTGCTTTCAGTGTTTAAAAGGTAAGTATTTATAAATTTTGCATAAAATTCGTCATTCGTACATCATTATCAATGTGGAGTGATACGATTAATTAGCCATATTTTCGAATAATTTGTAGAATCGATAATGCTACATATTTGTACTATTATAAGTATTGAATATTAAATTCTTTAGGTATTATGATAAGTAAGCTATTTTTCTTTCTTTCTTTCTTTCTTTCTTTTTTTTTTTTTTTTTTGGTGGGGGGAGGAGGGAGCCTGTCGTGATATGGCTTTGTGCAGAAATATTAAATCTACTTCTGGCTCGGGTTTTTCTCCGTTTTTCCTTCTGGTAGAGGCGGATTTATCATACAGGTTCTCTAGGCTTTGTCTAGGGGCGTGTTTATTGTAACAATAAATCGTGAATTTAGTGTTATTTCAATTCTTATGATTTTTAAACACTATACTCAGAATAATCTATAGTTCGATAATAACTTGTACATGTAATTTTTTTGCTTAAAATTACAAACATATTGACATTCTATTAGTATTATAACTCGCAGCTAACTTTTTATCTTATCTAGGAATTTTTGCTGAATTTTTTGAATCCGCCTCTGCCTTAGGGCCCTTGATCGGAATTGATGGGATGGTCCCTTGCTTGCTTCCGGAGAGTAAATTAGTTTTTTTTCCTCCACGTGGTCATACGCAGTTTGTGCTGTTTTTTGACAATAAATTTACAAAAATTTACAAATTTACCTTAACACTGATTGGAATTGATCCTATACATACTTATTAGTTTGTGATCATACACAGTGTTTAACTGATTTTTGTCAATGAACATATTTTTTGCAATTCTTGTATTGAGCAGATTCCAAGCATGTTATCAATTATGTGTCTACTCATAAGTGAATTGTTTTAGATTATTTTTAGTTTGTTTTGATTTATTAATATAATTGCAAAATGAACAGTGCTTACCTGTATGATTTTATTTTAAATCAAAAGTGCTTGCAAATTTTAAAGATTTTAGTAGTGCAGGTTTCTACTATTTTTTATTATTATTTCTCAAGTATAATGTATAAACTTGAATTAAGCTTAGTAGTTTAGTTACAATATTACTTCTGTTATTGGCATCTTCAACAAGTAATATTTCTGTATTCCATTTTACTGATGATATTTATTTTTAATTGGGGTTTTAGGGCTCACCAACGTCTATGTCATTAGAACCCTACTGAAGTGATTCAATGTTATATTCATGCAAAGGCAAAGCTGTTATATAAAAAATATCATTGCTTTTATACTTTTGGATTAAAATTTGTGGGTACGAGTTAACTTGCTTGTACCTTAAAGTCTTTGACTGTATTCTTCATTTAATATTGATTACATGTTCTTTATTTAATATGCTTAATACCAATAACTTATATTATTTTAATGTTCATTCATTGAGTTGGTAAGAATTTATTCTAAAGAATGATATGTTGGTAATGATTATTAAATTCTTCTTTCTTTAGGTCCTTCTATAATGGAGTTGGACATGGGAGTTGCAGATCTCCATTTAGCCTCAAGTAGAGGAGATGTTAGTATTATAGATGAACTGCTTACAAAGAATGTGGATGTAAACTGTTGTACGAATTTAGGTTGGACTCCTCTAATGTGTGCTGCAAGAAATGGACATTTCAATGCATTTCAAAAGTTAATTTATCATGGAGCTAACATATTCCATACAAATAAGTTAGGTATTATTGCCGTGTATTTTTTATAGAATATTCTGTAGTATTGCCCAATCTATTTAGTGGATCTAAGTAATGGATCATACTCTCCCGAGAAAATTTAGTTTATTAATATATCACTTATAGAATTAATAAGTTACATTTTCTTTATGTTGCAATTAGATGAATTCTTATATATTCTTAAATATATTCTTGTTAAGAAAATAATGAATCCACGTTGTTGGTCAATGGATGACTTGTAAAAATTTCATTCATATTAATTATTTGACACATCAATAAAAATAAATAACAATAACAAAAAGATATCTTCGAGGTTTGGTCAAAATTTGACCAATCTACGAAGATATATTTTTGTTATTTAATATATTGGTCAAGATCAACCTCAATATATAAATAATAATATTTCATGGTATTTCAGAATTTTTGATCTCTCATATGTTTATTTGTTTTATATAGACTTCCATCGTATAAGTATTAGTAATTATTTTTATCAATTGATACAACAATATTTATAACGAGAATTAAACTGATAGAATAAAAGTAAACAAATTAAAATAACAATTTAAAAGATGCTTCTATAATAATTTACTAGGAACTTAATAGATGTGCAGTCCCAACTGCCAAGTTTTTTGCGGGTACCAGTGTTTTCTATTTCGAGGTAGAAGTTACACTTTAGGCAAAACCTGTTTATTATTTCTTCCTTAATGTTTATAAATAGAATCAAATGCATCAATCCCCAAGTCACAAGCAAATTTGACTGAATAACAGCCTTCCCCCCCACCCCCACCCCCACATTTGTCGATAAATTAGTACGGGGGCTATCTCTGGGAAATTCGATAATTTTTCAGACCCAAAATGTGGACTTACAAAATAGGTTGCAGAACAACATAACTCTGTGGGACGTTGGGAAGTGGGTTTATTTGACTGTCACTGTACTGTTCCAAATCAATGTTATATTAGTATAAAGATAATTGAAGATGAGTACTAGAAACAAAGATAAGAAATTTATATTTGTCAAAATATTTAGGTTTTATAATCTCTATTAATTTTAAAATAAAATGCAAATTTTGTGTAGAGTATTGCATAATAAAACATTTCCTTCAAAAAGTGTATAGCAGTTATGTTATAAGCAAAAGCAATAACAAGGATTTTCATTGATTTTTCATGTTTCCCTAACTTTTTCCATCAGGAAAAGTTGAAATTTGTGATAGTATTTTAAAGCACATTATAAGCTAAAACTGAACTTCTCCAAAACTATTTTGGGCAAAAATGAGCTGACAGAAAAGGCTAAAGGAAAGAAGCTGTTTACCCTACTTCCTATTTGTTAGGAAACATTTCCTTTGAAAAGTGCATATTGTTATCATATTAAAAGTAAAAATTCCCAATTTTAAAAGGCTTTTAATTTTTTAAAAATATTTCCCTACTTTATTAAGATGGTGATATTGAAATTTGTGATCAGTACTAAAAAAACTGAGCAAAATCTCAGAAATTATCAAAAACAATTTAGGGAACTTGCTGGAACTTATAAATTCAATAATTTATAACAGGTAAATTATTTGACTGACAAGAAATACCTTTGGGAATGGATTTTAGAAGTTTTGCCTAGTTCATGCTGTTAACATGATCTTTCTATGAAATATGTCATGTAATGAGCAAGAAACTAAAAGTAGCCAAGATTTTTGAGTAGTTTAAAAAAATTTATTTTGATATTTCCTGATTTTTTTCAAAGTTAATAATAATAATCTGCATCTTAAAATAAAGTTTCAAAAATTCTCCCAACTCCACAAAGACAAAAATTTCCAAAATGCTGCCGCAAATTCAACACCCGTAATAAATTGAATTACAAAAAAAGTATGATTTGTGTATATTTTGAGTTTTTTTCTTATGGCCTATGTTTTTTTAAGGGGTTAAAGTAAAAATCCGTAATTGGCGCACCCAAAACCACGAAGGGACAAAAACATTAGAACTTCTCCTTGACTTTCCGGGTATACTGTGTTTCGATCATTGCATGTCTGGTGTAAACTCTTTTGTTTATATTTATGGAACTTAAGATGGGTGTATTTTGTTAAGAGATCTTTTTTCAGTTTTTTCTTTAATGTGCTCAGAGAAGTACAGAGCCTTATTTCCAGAGGTGGTTCATTCCATTCCTTTTTTACATTTACTATAATTCTTATTTTAATGGGGAGATTTGATGAGGAAATATGATGCTGATGATAATGATAGGGTCTTGTTGATGTAAGATATTAATTGAATTGGAACTGAGTGAATTGAGATGTTTTCATACAATCAATTAATATCTTGCTAAGGAAATTTATATTATTAGAGATTGAATTTTATTGTACCATTTTCCTTTGTAGGTGTCGGTGTATTAAGCATGGCTGTAGCCAGCAGAAATAAAGAAATTATTGAACTTTTATTGAAGTCTTTGAAAAATAAAAAGGACTGTAATTTGAAAGAGTATTTGATATTACCATTCTTGATTGCCATAGTATATGAAGATATAAATTTATTATGCTTATTTCTTGATGTGCAAAGGGAGTTGATAAATATTACAGATAAATATGGTAAATGGATCCTGTTCTTTGACAATTGCTTCACATATAAACCTTCTTTATGACTATTAAAAATTTATGTTACTATCAAATTTTAAGACTTAAAAAAGTATTTTATTATTTATTTTCTTTGATTCTGTTTTTTTTTTACTGTGAATTTGGTTTCAGGGGTTTCTCCATTAATGATTGCTGCTGCTGGTAGTAGAGTTGAAGTGGTAAATTTTTTGATTAGCAGTGGTGCTGCTGCAAATGAGAACTACAAAACTACATTAGACATTGCAATATTACAGGACCACAATAAAATTCAGAATACACATTGTACTAAAGATTGTGCACATGACTGTTTTTCAAAATCTGATAATGTTGGTTCTGATTTAATTAAACACTATGGATGGTTATTTACTGATTCAATTAATAAGAAAGATTTAATGCCTTCTCAGGCACAAGGTTCAGGGATTTATTGCAAAAAAGCTATAGAGACCAATGACTCCAATACTTATATTCTGAATGTTAAAGCTAATGAGTATAATTTCCAGGAAGATAGAGTACTGTACACACCTTCAACTTCGAACCAAAAACCTAAAAATGAATATGCTACATCTAGCTGTGTACCTGTGCCTCCTTTATCACCATATAGTGATTTATCTAATTTAAAAGTTAAAAGGAAGAATTACATTGGATTTTCTATGATGAATAATTCATCAGAAATACTTCAAAGTAATTTGCCAAGTCCCAAAAATACAGTTTTGCAGAATGCTGAAACGTCCAGTTTATCTCGTCAAATTAAGTATAAAAAACAGCAGAGTTTAGGTAAGAAAGGAAAGATGAAGTTTTCAGGGAGTCTAAGTTTATCAGAAAGGTATTTATACTCTTTTTTTATTTTATTATATATTTCTGGTACTGTAGTTACAATTCCTTGGTTTCTATACTCTACTTAATGAGAATTGAAATACATTAGTTTTATGTGTTAGTATAATTTTTATCACTCTTGGTGTTGTAGGTTCAAGAGCTTATTCTTGATCAGACCTAAACCAAACCCAATTTCCTCATTGACAACAGAGAGAAATAGTGGATCATTTAAAGCATCAAACAGGAGTGTTTACCCTGAAGGTGGAAAAAATTCATTACCTGAAACATTAGAAACTTCCGTATCACTTCAATCATCTGTGTCAAATCTTCTAAAATTTATGAATTTGGATGATTATATTCTTGTGTTTGAGAAGCAAGAGGTACATTAACATGATCATTTTCTGAAATTAGTTTGAATTCAAAAAGAAAAGGGAAAACAACCTGTAGACTGATAGTACTGCTGCCTGCAAATTAAGTGTTTGTGCTTACAATTGGGTAAATTGGAACATTATTAAAAGTAGATAACTTTCCTTGAATAGACAAACTTACTTTCTCTGGGAGAAAAAATGGTTTTGGTAAATGTTATCTGAAATACATAAATTTAAATATTAAGTCCAATGGGGTGTTTTCTCTTAATTTTATTACCTTTTAAATAATTTAAAATAATATCAAAAGTTTTAATAAATTAAATTGTTAAAATTACAAGAAAATTAGGATATCAAATACAAACTTTGGAAGTTATATATGATTCATAGAAGCATTAATCCACAAAAAAATACATGTATTATATGAATTAGGTTTGTGAAAGTCTTTCGCCTTGAGGAATCCCCTTCATCTCTGGATCACTAGAGGCAGTTGGTGTTTTTCCAAGTGTCAGTATCACAGTAAATAACACACACGCAACTGTGACACCCAATGCAGCAAGTGAAGAAAGAAAAAAGACGTTACAGAAGCTACACAGAAAAATCTCGGAGCTTCTGTTTTATATTAAGCCGAATACGAACGTCCAGGGCGAGATTCGCGCATGAAATTGCTTCAACCAACTAGCGGACCCTGAGGAACCATTCTCTCTGGAGACTAGGTAACAACAGATGCAAACATCGCCCTGTCTCGAGAAAGCAAAAGGTTCAGAAGCCTAGGAAGAAAACAAGTTTATTTTCGGCAGGTGCCCATTTCACAACCAAGCGAAGTAAGGGAAGCGGAACACTAGACCGTCAAGGAAGGAGAGTCACTAGTATCTCCAATGAATGGACACGCGACTCAGACTCAACAGGACAGTGAATGGAAACCTGTGCGTCGGAAGAAGAAAACGAAGATACCTTCACGGACGGGACGCCATGAAACCTGACGCATTGGTTCTCAAGGAGAAGGAAGGATAATCATACGCTGGCATTTTTCGCACAATGAAGCAGGATCCTGAACTTGCGGAATTGGGTTCCAATGTCAAAATCTGGAGGCTTAATGCTTGCAAAGTCTGTCGACAGTGAAACTCTTAACATTTCAAACTAAGGTATCTGAGCGGCTTAGAGAAATGGCAGAGATTCAAATGCGAACGGAAGAAATACCTTGACTAGCGCACTAATAAACAGGATATATGCCTGGCCCTCGAATAACAACTTGAAGGAGTCAACTGTGGACGCCATCAAAAATAGTTGTACTGCTAGCAGGGTAATAGCTGAAAAACGATGGAGAAAGGGAGCGAATAAATATTGCGCTGTCAACACCCTAGGCGTCAAAAATGTCTTTAATACTACTAGATGGAGTAGAATCCTCAACGCATTGTTTCTCATAGGAGCCCCTGGGTACGCCAGGAAAATCATCGCTGATTACTTTTGCAATCGAGAGTTGACATACTCAACTGCAACTGGACAGAAGACCGAAATCACAGCTGTATACCATAGGGTCCTGCTCTTGGTCCTACAATGTGGAATGTTATGTACGACTCTTTAATGCGGATTCCTCTACCGGAGGGGGCGAAATGTGTCGAGTTCACCGATGATGTAGCCGTGATTACCGTTGGAAAATACTTGGAGGTCACTTAAGTATCAAATGAGTCCGTGAGATTGATTTGTCGATGACTGTCAACGTTCGGCCTAAAATTGGCAGTTCTTGTCTCAAGCAGGAAAAAGAGTGAAACAATCCAAGTCTCCGCAGGGAATTTCAAGATTTATTCGCAGCTTTCCATGAATACACATCGACGTTCGACTATGCTTTGATCTATACTTACGCGCTGATCAGTGAGAAAACCGGACAGGTAGCTACAACCCTGGAGTGTATAATGCCAAGCATACGATGTCCCAGACAAGAGTCGTCGCAGATTACTGTCCAGCGTCGTTACCTCCACTCGGCTCCACGCTGCGCCGATGTAGTCGGAAGCCATTAAGGCCAAATCAAACGAACGTTGAGCACTATCTGTGTTCCGCAGAAGCACTTTGTTGTATGTGTACTACGGACGGTCTCGTACGATCCTGTATGCGTCTTAGCGGATATACCATGGATTTATCTCCTGGCTGACCAACGAGCCAGTTTTCCGGCGAATACGGGATCTCGAAAATACCACTCGCACAACCATCACCAAGGCGGAAAAGGAAGAGACCATGGTGAGATGACAGAGTCGTTGGGACCCATCGATTACGGGAAGGTGGACGAACGCCAGGAAGTATGGCGAATTGGACCGCTACATGTCACAAATGCTGACAGGTTGCTTTCGGGCGTTCCTATATCGCTTCCACTTTGAGGACAATCCATCATGTCCAACATGCTTTCTAGGCGTAGATGTGGAGCGTGTCTTATTTACATTCCCACGATTCAACAACGAGAGGTGTTCTCCTGCAGTGGGCACTACAGCATGCAGGGCATTCTCCAAATTCATTTCCGGGTTCTTGATCGGCTCCACCAGTATACTGTCTGACCATGACTTTTTTTAGGTGTGTTATTCCTTTTCGACTTCTTCCAGATCCAGGGTAGGGGGTTATCCTGTTGTATGTCAGTGACTTCGTTGGAGATATTGCTTGTGGACACAGAAAGCTAAGTCTTTCCATTGCTTTCGAAATTTCTGTGAAATATTATTTCCATCTTCCTATATTATTAAAATTCCATTATCCTTTTAGTGTAAGTCAGTTCTGGTCTCAAGACCTACTTGGAAATATAAGATAGGATTCCACATTGTCTCCTCTACTCGATTTCTCCCATCTTCAAGCAAATACAACTGAAGATTGGAGTAAAGTAATAGGTGTGTCCACCCTACCAATACTCCACATAGACAATGAGTCAGCAAGGTGACTTTCAGAGAACCCTGAGTTTCACTTCCGCACCAAGCATATACAGCGGAAATATTTATTCATTCGAGACCGGATCAAGAAGGGGAGCTAGCTGTTGAGCACATTGGTACTGAACATCAGCTTGCTGATATTCTGACGAAGCCCATGACTCGCCCCAGACTTCAGGTTCTGCATGACTATTTGGGTTTAGATTCATCCAATGTGGACTTCTCAAATAAGGGAAAGTGCTGAAGAAACATTATTTTCGTAGTTACGTGTGTGACAACACTGCTTCTCTTTAGAATGTGGTCTGGTTTTGTTTTTTGTTCTTCACTTGTCTGTGTATTGTCATTCAAGTGCTTGCTTCTTAATAAAAGTCAGTCAAATTTCAACCCGTTTTATTCGCTCTGCAACTAAAAGTGCAGCACACAATTCCGATGGTTCGGTAAAAGATGTGAGTAAACCTATGGAAATGAGAATTAGAAAGCGATGTAATGTCAATTGGGGTTTGCTCATGAAGTTATTGAACTTAACATGTCATCCTCTATTCAGGTGTGCGTGTTTAATGTCGCATACTGTGGGTTTAATTGGGAACCATTTGGCTTAATATGGTTCAGTGGCTTTTAGTGTTCTAGATACGGTTCACAGTGGATATTTTCAGAAATAAATCTACGAAATTGACATGCCTGCTGGTTTCTTAGGCTGTGTTCTCCCTCTGCAAAACTAGGCTTCAAGTTGACATTTTAAGCACCCATGTGCGCGGGGCGGAGCGGGACAGGGTGGAGTGCCTGGGGGGAAGTTGGTGTCCAACTCTAGGTGCTGCTCAGGATCAAACCATGATCAGCATTGAGATTGTTCGGTGCTCTGACTTCTATGATCCGTCTGGGCCACAGGTAATCATACGAGTACCTTCATAATTAAAATAATGTGTTGCTTCGATCGCATGGAAAGCCACGGCTGAATTGGTTGTCCTACCAGTTCGTCCGGTTTCCTCTATATATTCACAACCGCAACTAGCAGATATGGCATAAATGCCAGTCGACGCCAGAGGGTGTAACTTGTCTTTGACTTTGACAAGTGATTTACCCAACTTATCAGGAGAGCTGTATACAAGTCTTCTCGGATCAAAGAAGTCATAGAGATCGTCAGAACACCGAACAATCTTAATGTTAATCATGGTTTCACCCTGAGTAACGCCTGGAGGTGGGCACTAACTCTCCCCGAGCGCTCCACCTTACACGGGTACAAGCCGCGCAACAGAACTCCCGCTCTCGCTCGGTAGCCACTAGCCGTCTGCAAACTATAGCTGGTTCAACCAATTAGGGTGGGATAGTCGCATTTTCCACTACCCCTTCGACGTACATAGCCCTTCGTCGTACCATTGAGTGTATACAAATTCAATGGTCGTACTTCGATGGTCAGAGAGGAAATGTAGAACGTGTGTGCCGGATTAGTAGACCCTTCGCTCTGAATGACAAATGTTTTCAGAATAGCGTTATTTCCCTCCTCACGCCCGCGCCCTCACTGTCGGCTCGGCAGCTAGAGCAGGAGTTACGTTGTGCCAGTTATACCAAGATTATAGAAGGTACAGATAGTTCACTCCTATAAGCCCAATGGTTACCTTAGATGCACCCCTGCGCGCCACGGGGAAGGCTGAGAACTATCGTCAAAATCGCGCTCAACACCCCTTCCTTTTCCTCGTTTTAATCGAATACCCGCTGTCATATTCTGCAGCAGCCTAAAAAAATTAACCTGCAGTGGAAACTCAGAACCAGCAATTCTAAATGCGTGAGTCGAACTAAAACACTCACAGATCAACACCAAGCAGAGCTCGAGTAGCTTCAATTAGTCGCAGTCGCCACATGAAGACCATGTGCTTGCCGCCAACATCAACACTCACTACGCGAACGACCAGTTAAACTGGTGGTTGGGGTTTGTTAGTGCGGCGCCTTGCTAATGGAGCGCTGCTACGAGTGATCCATCTGTATCTAATATAATCTGTGATCAAGCGCAGTGACCCCAGACCCGCCCCTCCCTGTCCCGCGCCGATTGGTCAATCAGAATGAAGTCCCCCAACTGAACTTAAATAACCGACGTGTGACACGTTCGACCTAGCAGAGTACGACCAGCGACTTAGGTCTGTACGACTCTGACATTGCCCTGAAGAAGGCCACAGCAAGATGGCTGAAACGTTGGTAGTTCTGTCTACTGAGACGCGGTTTGTCCCGGACAAACAAGTTTATACTAACTGCGGCTGTGGAAACCGACGTTTATAAGTTCATTCAAGTTTCAATTTAAGCGGTCAAATTTTGTTGAAGGGGTTTTTATATAGTCAATTCTATGTCAAGTGGGCAAGGGGTGTATGAACTGGTCTGAAAAACTTGTTCAAAATTATTTCATCGGATTCAGCCTTGTGAGCATTTAGTATTCTAATATTTATTTCAGCACTTTATTTATTTTAGTTTTTATGAGGAATCAAAATCTGATTAGGGGAGGCCATTGTTCAAGGTGCCATTTGTTTTACCATTGTCGCTGTCATGTATGTGGAAGTGTTATTTCAGCAGATTCTCTATGTCTGTTCAGCTTGGTCATATGATAATAGGCAGTTTATTAACCAAACCGATTTCCATTCATAAGTTGTCAGTAAGTAAGCCCTCCCAGTAGTATCACAAGTAGAAACTTTTAAAACCCAATTCCTGGTGCAAAATTTTGACAATTCTTCCTACTTTTTACCTCATAGCTTTGCTTTAAACTTGGTACTCCATGGACCACAGAGTGTAATTTTATGGATTAAGTCAACATTTTCTTAATCACTAAGATTTTTGGTGCTCTACTACCTATCTCATATTAACAAGATTCTCTTCCATTCGTAAAACCCCTTGACTATGCTTTAATTTTTATAATTTGAATCAACAGACTCTGCTAATTGTTATATCCATGAATTTCTTCTGGTAGTGTTTAATAATTTTGAATTACCCCACTATAATTATTAAAATTGTAAAATCTTCAAGAAAACAAAGCACACTTCAAACTTTCAGAGAAAATTTCAACAACTACATGTCTACAATTCCCCAAATTTAAAGTGGTGCTCATTTTACTGCAGACTGAGTAGACTTAGGAGTGAGTGGATGATCAGGTGTGAGAAAATCCCACACCCTACTGGGGATCAAACTCCGGCCATCCAGTCAGCAGCTCAGCACTCTATACATTGAGCCATACTCAGGGCGGATCCAGGATTTGATTTAGGGAGGTTTCATGCCAGGAGCTAAACCAAAGGAATAATAAGGCCTGAGAATGGAAAACTGGCTTTTTTGACCTTGAAACAAAAATTAGGGAATTTTTTGATACCTCTAGATTATTTTGAAATTTAGGGTAATTTTAGGGCATTCTAATGCACCTAGTTTAATATATTACTGTATTACATTTAAAAAATTAAGTCCCAGAACTAGAAAAAACTGTAGGTCAGTTCAAAGTTTATTTATAATATTGTTTTCAAATTAATTTGGATATTTATAAATTATCAGTGGCATAAAATGTAATTGAAAAAAAAATTTTATAGTGTAAAACACTCATTAAAAACAACAGCTATTAATTTTGTCTGTGCCACTATATGTTATCCTGTAAAGTTGCTTTCTATTGCATAAATGTATGTCATGCAAATATAAAAAAAACTATTTTCTGCATGACCCCATTGAGATCCCAAAATGAAATTTCACAGAGATAGTAGATATATAGAAGAAGCAGTATAAAAAAAAAAAAAAAAAAAAAAAAAAAAAAAAAAAAAAAAAAAAAAAAAAAAAAAAAAGTTTTTTTTTT
>NNCF01126602.1:62712-90207 GCA_002313205.1 Laupala kohalensis | reverse complement strand
GGGGGGGGGGGGGGGGGGGGGGGTTCTATTCTGTAGGAGAGAGCACATGTTATCCGCTCCACTTGTCTTATTAATCCGCCATTGTGTGCTTTTACCATGGAAAAAGGTTTTGCATTGTGCTACATTTTTCATTATTTCTCCTAGATTTTGGCAGATAAGCATTTTGACTTAAATTTTTTCTTACTTGGTAAGAATTGAAGTTAATTTTTATCCCAATTATTAGTCCAGTCATATGGTAGTTGGGCGGGGAAAATTATTGATGTTTTTTTCTCAATTGATTCTTATGTTTTCGGAGGTGCTAAATCTGAATTTCAACTTTGCCACCTTGTAAACCCTGTGCTTTTTGATAAAAATTCAAAAAATTGCTCTTTTTTTCGTTTTTTCTAGTAACTTTTAAAAAATCGCAGTGAGTTGTGGGAGAAGTTGCTCTGACTATTGACTTCCACCTAAAATGTTCTTCTGATGAAAAAGACTCTACAAAAGACATAATTTGAAAGGAATTTAATGTAGTTTATTTTTGTGTTAGACAATATTCTCTAAAAGCGTGTAATTTTTTAGTTGTAAGCAAACAACATAAGAAAAACTGGTTTTGGGGGTAATTTCCAAATTTTGGTCAAAATTCACCATACTCTAGCATGCTATCTATTCGTTATACACAAACCTATAAAAACTTTATTTGTAGGAAATTTAATGCACATTAATTTTGCATTCATTTAATTTTCTCCAGAAGCACATACATTTCGAGTTATAAAGAAAAAACTTTAAAAAGTGCAATTTTTTCGAAGTTTTTAAAAATTTTCTTAAAATGCACAAGGTTTACAAGGCGGCAAAGTTAAAATTCGGATTCAGCATCCCTGAAAACATAAGTATTGATTGAGAAAAATATCTTCTATATTTTTTTTCCTGGATTGACCTCTTTTATTCCTTTGGCTACTGGACTAAATACCATTTCATTTAGATGTTTGGTTAAAAATTTATCGTGTCAACGAATTGTAGGCTATGTTCTCAGAAACTAGTCCCCTTATATTTCCTGTTTTTGATCTGCTTGTATTTGTCCTCATTCCTATTCTCTTGGAATTCTTTAGTGTATTCCAAGAGAATAATGAGTAAGGTTGATTAAATATAGTGGAGTCAGTCTAAAGTGGCCAAAGATTGATGCAATTTTGAAAAAGACAATGGGTTGGAAGAAGACCAGTATCTTAATATTTTGAAAGAACACTTATGAGGTTGTACGGTATACCTGAGTAAGCACTGAAAACCAAAAAGGGCCAACCTACAGTTTCGGGTGAAGACTGTTAAAGGTTCATTATTTTTACAAGGAGTCCTATTTTGGCAACTGTTTTCATAATCGCCGAAGTAAAAGGTTTAAACCTTCTTTTCCATTCAAAAATGTCATTATTTTTCCTAAAAATAAAATGTAAATGGTGTATAACATTGTAAGGTATATATAACATATTTTTAAAACATAATGTGGCCCCTGTAAAGAATTAGAAAAACGTAACAATGTTAAAAGAATTAGAAAAGAACATGCGATGTTGGATCTGCCATTGGCCACACTTCCTCTCAGACTCTTATGTTAGGNGCCATAACCCCCCCCCCCCCAACACACAAATAATAATAATAATTTGTGAATACCATCTGCAAATTCATCTTGAAGACCATTAAGACCAACAATTACAAGCAAAATGCCCTTTCAACAGTAAATTTGGGCATAATAAGGATTTCTCACTAGTTCAGAACACCTTTAACAGAATAAAAAATATAGTTACAGCCTAATACTTGAATACAAGAAGCAATCCTTTATTCCAAATCTGAGTGATCTTTTTCGTGGAGATTTTGTGTAAATATTTGTATCATGACACCAAGTCTTCATTTTTCAGAATTCTGAAATTCAGATATGATATTCACTCCAGAAATTTAGAATTCAATCTTCACTTTTCATAAAATTGGTTGTATTTTATTACCCACTCATGTTAACACTGGCACAACTAAAAAGTTGGCAGTTTTGGAATACAGTGTGTTCTTATTGTATCTAGCTGTGCACTTTACTATTTGCAATGATTCCTGCTTGCCTATTTCAACTGATTCCTCTATGGTACATTCATTTTTAAGCTATTGGAATAATGGTAGGATAAAAGTACTTTGAAAAATGAACTTTGTTGAATATTGTAGAACCATGAGATTGTGAAACATGAGTGTTGGTCTGTAAAAAGACATAAAAGTATATAGATTTGAACTAAATATTACCCGGAGATAACAATTTTTTTCAGCCTATCTTGAAAAACGTTATTTTGAGTTGTGTCCTTGCAGGTGGGGGACACATGGAAAATATCAAATGACTCTTCTTTCATATATTTTAATGTTATCTGTTGTAGGTTGATATGCAATCCTTTTTGATGCTGGATAAAAGAGATCTTGAGGAAATGGGAATTACTTGTACTGACAGTCAACAAAAGCTTTTATCCATAATTGATTTTATGAAGAAAAATATTTGAAGTTCCAACTCTTATTTTTATTGAGACAACAATTTAATCATAATAAATCAACAATGTATGGTGATAATTAAGTTTAATATTGTGTGGTAGAAATTGTTTCCATATAATTTTAATGTTTTTAATATACATGACTGAATTATAATTAAGAATATTGACTTTATCAATGAAAAATGTCAACATGTGAATTCAAGTTAAGGTGAAGATACCATTAATTGTTGATAGAAGTGTAAAAGACAAATAAACTAAAACAGTAAAATAAATTATTTAACACATTGAAGTTATGATGACTGGCATGAATTTTTTTTTTTTACCTTCAGACTACTGTCCTGTTTCAAGAGGCAGGTTTAGATATTGTTTTACTTTATTGACAAGTTCTGACTTCTTATCCTTCACTTTGCAGGGCACTAATTTGTTTCTCAGCCAATATACTAATGTTGCTGTGTTTACTCTTCCAAGATCATTGTTTCTAGCTAATAACTCTACATCTATGTCAGGTTGTACTTGAGGGCGAGCCCTAGGTTTCTTTGCTATTGGTCCCTGAAACAAATAAAAGCAATTTAGAGGTGGAATGATGATCTGTTTCTTAGTATCACAATATATTTTAGGATTGAATGTTGAATTAAATGAAACATTAATAAATGTTGTGAGAATGTGTCCTGAAATTAACAGTAGTACTTAGTTCATTGTGCTCGTATATATGTTTATGCCCTAATGTAATTTTAGTTGTAGGATTTTTCAACTTTCTAGGTGTTAATTGACAAGATCTCAATTACCCAGTCTACCACTGACATTCAACAAATGGCAGTGAGGTTCACCGCAATTTAAGAGATTTCTGAATCTTTGAGATTAATTTGTCTAGAGTGTTTTGTGAATCTTATGTTCCACATTTTGTTTAGCAAGAAAATGGAATTTAAATATTGTCCTAATACTTATTTCTTATTTAGAATGAAATCGTTAATTCACTGTATGCATTTTAATCCATTTTTTAAGTTAATACTCACTAATATTTTAATATTAATATTTAAAATATGCCATGTATGCAATGAATAAGATTGAATAAGTCTGAATCCTCAGAAGAAAAAAAAGATTTTATTGGGAAAGAGCAGATATTGGCAAAAACATGCAAAGCCACAACATAAAGCACATTTAGAGCACAATACATTTTGGAGTATTAAAGTAGTTTTCAAAAAAGCAGATAGTTTCTATGGTTTAAAAATATGCACTTGTTGATAAAAGTATTGAGTCTGATGAATATACAGAATATACAGATTGTACACTGCAGAATGTACTGAGTGATATAGTATAAGTATGTAGGTGACAAGGTTCCAAGGTATTTTAATCTTAGACCTTTATTTCAATAATCCATTATTAACCAATAGGATTAACCAATTAGCTCCCATATAGGATGATACAGACTTTATAAAAAATACAAGACCTTACCCTGAACTTGGTATTAAAATGTGCAAACGTTAAATTTATTATCAAATTGAAGAAATTCTTTAATATTTCAATTTACATTTTTCTCTTCTGTAAAACTAACAAATTTTTTTCATGAAAAATATTTAATTAAAATAATTACCCTTTGGTTCCTCTGATTTATTGTTGGCAAAAATTCACAAGCTTGGATTGACCTAGGTCTATTTTAAAGAATATCTGAAAATGTATCTGAAACTATTGTATGGCAAAATCATCAGTCAAAAAATTTGACAGTCACTAACTGTTCGCCTAAATTTGGAACATTTCAGTTAAGAACTCATTTCATTTGATTGAGCTGTTAATAGATAAAGAGATTGCTTTGCTTCAACGTGGTATTCTTTTCCCCAATATATCTAAAGATTAATTTTTGGAAATGTTTAAAAAATGTTACTTTCATTGGAAATGGAATTGGGGAAGTTTATGAATTTTTCTTGTTTACTTAATTGTGTTAATTATGTACATCAAACTTTTTTCAAAATTGATGGAAATATTTCTACAAGAAATTTGACTAGCAATGGGAAATACAGTTACCCTTTCTTGGTAGATTTGTTTATGAGCTACTTTGGAATTCATGTCACCAAAGTTCTATTCACCATGGATGTTCAAATTATGGAACTAATATGTGGATGACATTTTCTGTGTAGTAAAGAAAAAGCTTGTTGAAAATGCTCTAAATTTACTCAACATGTAAGAACAAATATTAAAATCCCCTTCAGAAATTTAAACAGTTGAATACTGCTTTCGGACTTCAAATTTTTTTACAATGACAGAACAATTGAAATTAGAAGTTATTTTAATGATACTCGTATCAATAATAACATTAAGGAATTTAGTTTTAAACTTATCTAAAATAAACTTTCAATACAGCTTCAAGCAGACTGGTAAATGTCTCCTCAAAGGACATCAAATACAATTCAGAATTTGAGGACATAGTCAACATCACTGGAAGTAATGGATTACATGATAAGAAGTTTAAGAAATTTGGACTAGAAATTACACAAAAAGTTACCACTTAAAAAAAACTACTGTGTTATTAGAAAAATAACCTCTCATCCAGACACTCATCCAAAATTTCATTATTAATATTTTAATTATTACATTGTCACCACAAAATAAATTTAGTATGAAATCAATAATTAAGGCTAATGAATATAGGACAAGTACCTCCCAACAATTGGACATCTACAGAATAAAATTGAAAAATTATTGCAATAAATTTTTCCTTAAGTAGACGATGAAAAATATCATATTTAGAATGAGGTGATTCCATTGAATGAGGTTGCTGTTTTAAACTGTTAGATTGGAAGCAAGTACTCAAGAGTAATTCCCATTAGAATGGAATCCATTTCATAATTCATCCATACACTCATCAAAAGAGTACCACCATAGGATAATTGGCAGAAGGTAATGGAAGCAAGATCTTTTGAAATGTAAGAGGAACATGACTTGTCAGTGACGAGTCCATAATTTTCCCTGTGAGGAATTTGTTTAAAATGTAATTCAAAATTCATTTTCAAATTCTATTATTGGTGTATAATGTATTGGAAACTTTCTTAAAAATCAAGTTTCCCGTGTTAATGTATTTCTCATATGTAAGAAACCATAAATATGAAAATACTTAAAGCCCTTACAATCAAGAACTGAAAAAGTAATTCAATGTTTCAAACATACAATTTTTTTATTTATAAATAAATAAATTTATAGTAAAGTAATAAGCAGTTACAAATCATGTATAACCATGTGAGAATCAATAAACTCATATAGTGTCCAGAAGAAAACAAGGGGCCATTCCATCAATTTTGATCAAGGGTCCATAGCCAGTGACAGATTTAACATTTCTAAAAGAAGTTTTTTTAACAAATTCATACTGTCATCAATTTATAATTTCCAAGATAAATGGAATCTATTAAAATTACTTAAAATTCACATTCTGAATTTACTTACTAATTCTTGATGTCCAAGATAAAATGTCTCTCTTTTCAAACCATTTTCTTTATCAGTACTGTGAGATGTGTCATTGATATGAATTGTTTCTGTCAGATTGGTCCCAGAACAATGACTCTTCTGTAAATATTTTAATATTAGAAATTTTAATGGTCAGTAAAACAAATATAGAAAGAATTTGTACCTTAATCGTTGAAGAAGGCTGGTAATAAACTCTAGTTTTCTCCATTACAATATTTTGAGTAGATGTATAGCTTGAAGTTTGAATATCAGTGTTTTCACAATTACTTTGATTTGTTGAAATTTGTTCACCAGAAGAACAAGCAACTTCAACATCATCTACATTTTTACTCACACTGGGTCCACTTTGCTTGGAACTTATTCCTGAACCTTGGCTAAATTGTGCTTTACTAGCAGTAACTACTAAATTTTGATCTACTTGTACTACACGTTGAATAAACTGTAGATCTCTATGCATGTTCTCTGAAGGAAAATACTGTTTTATTCCTATATTCTTTGTTTCTAAATCACTTCTGCTCCAGTTTTGTTTTCTTTGAAGAGGGAAAGCTGGTAATGTGCTCTCCATGAAAGTGGATTTTGGTGATTTAGGTCTATTATGTGGAATAACTGTGACTTCTGCAGTAGGTTGCAGAGGTAAACTAGCACCAGATGTCATGAAACTGCCACAGATACTGACGGCTTGGGATAATTTATTTGAAAATAAGTCATCCTGAGTTGCAGTTATACTCTCAGCTTCTTGAAATATGGGTGATGATGTTATAATAGGTTTGATTTCAATTAAATCAGAAAGTTTTAAATTTGGGTATGGAAAGAAACTAGAACATGCATCCTGGAAACAAAAATTTGTTGTGTAATTAAAAACATCTACCAAACACTTGTTACTTAATTATTGTTTAACTTAAAAAAGAAACATGTCTTACCATACTTGATTTATTTAGTTTTGGAACGGCATAAACTAAATTTTTATTAATGAGAAGTGGGTTACCACAAAAAGATGGAAACTTCTTTAATAAATCATCATGAAAATGTCTTAGAATGTCAGTTTCACTACTGCTTTGTAACATAGTATAACTATTACTTTTGACACACACAGAAGGGTATGTATATAAAGTGGGGTTCATAACATTAAACGCTATATTATAATACAATATATTGTTTTCCTCCTCTGGAAGCCTGTAACCATACTGTAAAATAAATTTCATGTTACCACTTTTTTACAAAGAAAAGAAAGAACTTTTGAACTTTCAAGACTGAACAAACAAACCTTTTACACAAATACATGTGTAATTTACAAAGTTTTCATGTAAAATGCTTACTACTTTTAATGGATTAGAGTAGTATTAACATTAATAAAACAAAAAATACAATTGTAAAAATACTTTAGTGTTTCAAAATGTAATTACTGCTTACAAATACAATTATTATAAGTAAGGATTACTTCCAAAGATTATTTCTAGGATAAGGTGCCACAAAATTTCATGAAAATATACTTTTTTTACATTGTTGTGAAGAACTACAGAATAAATAATTCATTTTTAAGCTTAAAAACATTATTTCCTCTAGTGAAATTCTGGTGTTTAAAAATGCTCCTATATGTTGACAAATTGCTTATAAATATTAAGGATAAAATAAAATCAAACCATATTTTTCCAATGACGCTTAAGTTCTCTATATGACTTGTATGGACAAGTATTTGGAATTTGATGGGTAATGCTTACAATTTGCCCTTTCTTGAGACTGTAATGATAAAAAAAATATTATTATCAGTAGAATAAACATCTTTATATAATACTACAAAAATGTTACTTACGAAGGGAGAACATGAACCCACTGAAGTCCCATGTTTACTTCAGTAATAGTTGTTGTATTTTGGGTCAGAAAATCTTGAGAAATTTTTGCTGATATATTTAGATCATCAAGATTTATCTGTTGGAGCCGTATTTTCAAAGGCCAAAGTATTATAAATATATCATCTGTTTCCATGTAGGAATGAAACGAAAAGTGACCAATAAATAATTTGTTACTATAATTAATATTTAAGCATGTCATGAGAATATAAATCAAGTACCAGTAATACAAATATCAAGTTTGACTGCTGGAAGAGGCTGATTATTAGATAAGAAATTCCGACTTTGAATTAAATAATTACCAACTTGATTCCATTGAGGAGCTATCCTAGCTTTAATTGAATAGTGTAAACAACTCTCATAAATCCGATTTGTGACTGGCATGGGCTCTTTAACCTTCAAAATAAAAATAGTACATCATCATGACATGGTTTTTATTGCTCATTAAATAACAGTGATACCTTTCAAATCAGGCAAAGTTCAATATTATTTACAATTCAACATTCATTGTCATAAATACAAGACTATGAGAGACTTCATGAGAAGATGTCAACTTCAATATTATAATTTCTAATAAGATAAGCAGAGCTGAATCAGTGAATCATGAAACAATGCAAAATCTACATAAATAATAATGTACAATATTTTTATTATTGTTATAAATGTGAATAATCCAACCTACAGATAAATTCAGTTTTGAAAATAATTGTACAATTTTTCTATTCTTAAAGTAAGTCTGATCCATTACAATTTGTATCAAGTTTTCTGCTCCCAACACAGGGGAAGCTATAATATGCGAATCACCGAAGATAAGTTGTCTGAAAAAAAAGTGGGGGGGGTTGAAAAGAATAAAATTTCCAATCTATCACAAAAATTGAGGGAGAAGTAAAGATAATTTTTACCTGCATTTCAATATTTGCCAATGGAAAAGGGTCTTCGTGGACGAATCCCGTTTTTCAAGAGAGTTTACAGAGGCTTCAACACAACATAACTCTTTGAGGTTTTTTAGAGATGCAATGAAAACTTGGCATGGGTTTCGTTTTTCGAAAGAATCCATAATTCGAACAATATAAACAATAATTAATACATTTACGGCGAGTTACAAAACAACTGAACCAGGATTTTTTACCCTCTTCAACTCGGGTACGTGAGGGGCTCAGCCGCGATCCGCGACTCATGTGCACTATCAGACGCAAATCGCGAGTAAGGGATCTTCAGGAATTTCCCTTGCAATCATCCCAAGTATATAAGCATATTGTCCAAAAGCATTGTTGACTATTTTGAACACTGTCCGGTTCTAAACAAAGAAATTAAGAACAAGTTTTCGTTCAATTGTTTAAAACTTGTCATTTCACACGTGGAAGCAAGTAAAGCAATGGTCCATCATAAAAAAACTTCGATGTGATTAATATTATTTTATGGTGAACTTTGGTATTTGAAGTACAAAAGGAGTGATGTAAATATACTAAATATAATTGTCTCCATTCACGGGCCAAGGATATTATTCCATCCCATTCAAAGTTTACCTCGTTTCTCGTTTAGACACCCTTACTTATCTCATGTTCCTCATCCTTTTTCACTTATCTCCTGTATGGAGATGTGTCTCAGGTCTTCCGGGGTTTAGGTCTGGGTGGAAATGGTGTACAGTTGTGGAAGGCGAATGGGTTGTGTAGTGGTTAACACGAAGAATGCACGAGTCCCGGTTTTGATTCCCGACTCGTCGCCATTTTTCACCTGACCGAAATCACATTTCTTCTCCACGTGTAGGACACACGGTAGAAATACATGCATGCTCAAACTGGCCTTTGTACGTTGGTCATTGTGCAGCCCCAGAAAACCTAGCTACGGTGTCCTAGCATTGTGTCCTCGACAAAGGAAAGAACCTTTCTGCCGATACCAGAATCGAAATTTTGTCCCAGTGTGGAGTGTCCAAAGATCATTCTCCTTACTTCCAGGACCTCATAGTCCCGGATAATGCGACGGGAAATTTCTTTGAAATCCCCGCAAGTACAGCAGGTTTTGTCTCCATTGAACAACAAAACCGATTTAAGGTGTTTCAAGACATGGTTATGTCCTGTGATTAGTCCTATCTCTGTCCTAAGTTCTTCCCTGTTCATGTGAATAAGGGATGTGACTAGGGAAGGACTGGATCTCTTGTCAAGAAGTTTACCTAACCGTTGGTCGGGCAGCTTTTTCCACAATCTAAGTTGTCTATCCACTGTCCAATTAAGGATGTGGCTGTTGAAAGGCTAATTCCGCATAAAGGTTCCTGCCTGAAGAAAAGTATTTGGGAACCTTTTTTTGCAAGTTTGTCCTTTTTGTTCCCTTTTATGCCTCAATGTCCAGGCACTCACCTAAACTCAACAGAGTAGCATCTCTGCTACGTAATGTACGAAATTGTAAGGAATGTAAGAGACTAGAAACACTCCCGGAACAGCTTCGAGGATGACTGGCCGGAATCATGTGGCTTGGCGGACTGAGAGTATGAGAATGTGCTTGCTGCAATAGCCCTTCTCAAGCTCATTCAGTGCACAAATAAGAATAGCATGGATTTATGCTTGATATATTGTGGAGTATTCCCCCAGGCTACCGAAAAAAATTTCCCACACGAGAACCATTTGTGAAGGACACCGGTTGGATTGCAGTCCGCACCGGATGGTGGTCGTTGTTCCGATCTGTCCGGGAAACTAATTCGACCGAGAATGGTTCGTAAAAGGAGGATTCAGTTGCCATGAGATCAGGTCTCATGTCCAGTATTGATCCTTTAAGTACTATATCAGTAATTCGAGAGTGGCCCATCATACGGCTCCCACTCCGATCCCCGGTGCTAACTACTCGTTGCTTCAGCTTTGAGGTGTATGTTGATAGGCAATAAGCCAAGTAGGATTTCTATTGTTGCAGTAGGGGAACTACGAAATGTCCCAGTGATGCAAGCTCTGTGTAAAATTGAAAGTTTACCCTCCCCAGTTGTCTGTTGTGCTTTTGGTCACCATAGATTGATGCCCCAAAGACAATTTGTGGAAGGATAACAGCTGCATAGAACTAACGTGCGGTTTGAGACCCCAAGTTATCGCGAGGGAGCTCTCTTACTTCATGCTATGAAACAGAAAAATCCAATCTTGTTACCTCGGCAAGAAAGGAAATCATCGCCACGCAGGGTTGCCCTCAGAGTGGAGTTCTTTCACCAATTTTCTGGAGTTTCGTGGTTGATAGACTACTCTAGAGCTTAGATGAGCAAGATTTCTATTGTCAAGGGAATGCTGAAGACATAGCCCTAGTGGTTTTTGGGAAACTATCACACAAACTATCAGGCCTGATGAACGAAGGTCTAAAGACTATCAACAACTTGTGCGTAAGGGGTGGGCTTTTAGTCAACCCGTCAAAGACTGTTGTAATCCCCTTCACCAAAAATAGTACAAGACGCTTTCAATAATGTGTGCCTCAACGGTGAAAGGGTCACCCAATCTGAGATGGTTAAATATCTGAGAAACACCCGGGACTGCAAACTAAATTGGAACTTTCATCTGAAAAATGTAATCCACAGAGCGCGGTAGTTATCAACCTCTCTACTGAGAGCGGCCATAACCATTGAATTATACGAGGTATTGTCAAAAGCTCCTTCGATATCAAAATATGCTACCAGAGCTATTTCTTTCCGGTCGACAGAGTCCTTGAATCTGCTAACCAGTTGATGTAATGCAGATTCACAGGATTTCCCAGGTTGATGTGCATGCTGATTTAGATGGAGTGGAGTGCTCGACAGTACCCTCGTTTGAATATGACGATTCACATACTTCTTCAACATAAACGATGTAACGCTAATAGGTCTGTACGACTTGGCTAGCTCACACGACCGCGTTACGGTATAAACACAACTATGCTTATACTCCAGGCTCGTGGTATATAACAATAGCCAATACTAGCCCTGAAGATGTCACAAAGCTTCGAATATAAGAAATCTGGTCCCTTTTGAAGAAAGGACTGGAAACATTGTCCCCGCCAGGAGCTTTATATTTCAATTCATTTTATTTACTTTATTTTATTACATACTTAAATTAAAACTTTACAAAGAATTTTAGGTATACAAATCCACAACTTCTAATGAATAAATATATTCACCCTGTCCTTCGATATAGCCATAGTCTCCTTCGATAGCTCAGTTGGTAGATCGGTGGACTGTAGGGAAGTTATATATGAACTAAATTTGTTAATTGCCCATTTGATATGGCGTCTGGCTGTCTTCCTGTCCTCTTCCGATATCCTTACGTGCGATTTTTGCCTGCGTTGAGGATGAATAAATTATGTGTAAATAAAAATTTGGGTAGGGGCTCACTTCTAGCTTCCGTGTTTCCCCACACTTCATTATGAGCGTTGGAATCAGCGCCTACCAGTAGATGCTGGTCATCCATGAGTTTGTTCACCATGAGTTCTGAGTTCTTGGATGGCGGAAGTTCCTTTACATCATAAGGTAGGTACATGGAGCTCCAGATTAGGTCTCCATTCACCCCCTCGATTCAATTTAGAATTTTCGGAGTAGTGATGTCACTGGAACAGAATTCCATTAGCAGCGGACAATGGATATCATTCCTAGCCAGGATATAGGTCCTGGTGTTGGTGAACGTAGGCTCTATTGTACATCAGAGCTCACTTAGTTTCGCCTAGTCCAGGTACTCGGTCCTTGTTTAGTCCACGTTAGGTCGATGTCCCTTTTGAAGTAGAATTCACATTGCTTACTGAACCGATGGTTTATATGAAGGACCCTTGGCATGGCTTTTAGCACCCACGATGACTATGATTACGGACCAAAGCTCAACTTTTGGCTTTCGTGATATCAGTCAGCTGTGTCATCAATAAGAAACACAGGAGTGCAACCGGAACGTTCGCTCTTCGTGCTAATTGCTTTCCAGTCGGTGACTCTAAAGGTCCCGTTTTCTTGCCAAGCTCACTGGAAAGTAAGCAATATGAAATCCCCGAAACGAAATACTCAATATGAAATCAAATTGAAAATATCACTGTAGTGACAAAACTCAAAAACTTATCGAAGCAGGAAAAACTAGGAGTAGAAGTGAGACTGAGAACATGAATGTTGTTTTGCAATCATTGCCAGGAAATCAGAGATTCCAACCCTTGAAACCACTGATCCCTTTATCATAGGACGAGTATTTTCGTCAAAGATTTGGAATATGTCCAAGAGCGTTAAAATCGTTATACTTTCCGTTACTTTCTGTCAATGTACTTCAGACGCTGGAGTCTCATCGTTATGGAGGCTAATTGATCGACGCGTGAGAGCTGTTTTATAGTAGATTGCATCGGTGTTCGCGTTACAGTGCTGTCACCTAGCGGTGGTTCGAATAAATTGTCAGCACTGTAACTTTTGTTTCTAAAGCCACTAAGTTTTTTCTTGTTGCTGGTGTTGTGGTATTTACAAGAATGTTGGGTGTTCATCATTAGACGTGTCCAAATATTTGAAAGGGTTTGGACATCCCGTTTTGGATAAATCTATTTCTGAAGAAAATGTAAATATTACGTATTGGTAAAGTACGTAATTTTTATTGCAGATCATAAGGTAACCACGCTATTAGGAGCACCTAAATATTAATAGAAGCTAGCTAGAACTTCGTAATTGCTGCTTCAAAGCGAAAACCTGCATAAAGTTATTGCCGTGTCTTGTTAAATACGTAGTATCAGGGGAACGGCTATTATGGAGTAGTCACGGAAACTATAGCTAGTTACGTGCCACAAACTTGAAGCGCAAGGTGACACGCACTGTACATACTGCATAGTTCATGTCAGATCATAGTTCCAGCACACTATAGTAAAAGGAAACAACGCTGCCTATTTCACTGAGCAAAACTATATTCTTAAAAATAGCTTACACTCCTTTGCTCAGGTTTGGTGTAGGCTACCTGCACCGTACTTGGCAGGTAGATCCAGGGACCTAATATCTAGCCTCCACGTGTGATTCAGAGAGATGTCGTAGGGCCTAAATATAGATGACATCACATGGAAAATACAAACGATCGTTTACGAAATTGCACATATCTCAGGAACCAGGCGGCCAATTTTTATAGCAAACAAGGATGGAAGGGAAAAGACAGACAGGATGGTTTAAGACAAAATGAACGGCTTTACAACATCCCATGGGAGCATTGCCGGTGATTACAGCACGACCAAGGACGAACCAGACGATCAGGACGCGGACACGACGGTACCAAAAGACAGGACAGGGTGACAAGAAGAGCGCAAAATATATTTACGACAGCTTGCTGCTGATTTTCGAGGAAGATAAATTCAAGAAACTCTCAGGGAATAACCAATAAAGTATTAAGGACGGAGTTACGGAGTTGTGGCGGCAGTCCAAACAGTCGAGAAAGGAAGAGTAACATTTACGGGGGCAGCTGAAGAAACTAACAATTCTAGGAGATGCGAAATAAATAATTCTTGATATAGAGGAAAAATTGAGGGGGACCGTGAGTGTAATGGAAACAAGATCTATGGAAGAAGAAGAACGTATCATTTCAACAATAGACGATCGATGGAATATATTACAGACTACCTTCAACAGGGATGGGAAGGATTTAGAGAGCAAATTGCTCAGTAGGTTGGATAGAGTTGGGCTCACAGAAGGACGTTTAAATGAAATCTGTAGTAAACAAGAAGCAATGCAGCCCCACGTGCAGGATATGACACGGACAGTAGAGAAAACTAAAGACGTGGTGACACGTTTAGCAAACGAGACTACACATACAGCACACATGGATGCTGAGGATGAGGACACAACACGTGGATCCTACGCAACAGTGGTTAAGCGAAGAAATAGGAAAAAATAGCGGATATTCTTAGTAGGGAAAAGAAACGGAGCAGAAGATATTGATATTGTGAAAACTGTACATGACCTTGTTGCAAAAGAAAAAAAAAGTAATCAACATAGAAGACTGCAGATTGACACGGGGGGACCTACTGCTCATCTCTGACGAGGAGGATGTTATGATCACAAAAGTGGGAGGGATTATTGAGAATCACGGGAAATTGCGAACAGAAGAGGCCAGAATGATCCAATCAAAGACAGTAGTGTATAGTTTAGAAGGACAAGACGAGGATGTGTTCATAGAACGAATAAAACGACAGAATAGAGGTGAGACCAACGATGACATACGTGTTATCTAGCGTATTGGCAGGAAAGAAAGGCGCAAGAAACACTGGGTACTGGAAGTAAGCGAAAGTTTCTACAAACGGATAATGCAAAAGGGGGAATTATATGAGGGATTCAAATCACATAGAATAAGTAAATTTATAGAGCCGCTGAGGTGCTACCTGTCACCGATATGGGCATAAAGCTAAGTATTGCGAGGAAAAAACAGCTCTGCGGACATTGTGGTGAACTCGGACATGACATCAAGGATTGCAAAAAGGATAAGGAGAAACCTGTCGGTGTAAATTGTAAGAGGAGAAATCGACCATATGTTCCCAGTGTCCAACGTCGTGAGAGTGAGGAGTATCGGAGGCTCTGCGGTATAATTAAACAACACAAATTATGGTGCTTAAGATAATGCTGAAGAATTTAAGAGGGGGAGTACAGGGAACAATGGAGTTTTCAAAATTTTTGGAGAGCAATCTGTGTGCAATAGAAGAACCATATTTAAAGAATGGGCGACTCACACACGTACTGAGCCGGATGAAGAAGATTCATTGCATGGGCGGAAGATCTGCCATCATAGTCAGCAACACCGAAATCGAGATAATGGAGTTGAAGGAACACACGACTAAGTACACACAGGTCATACGAGTGGCCAAGAATGACATCAATGTCATGTTTATTAATGTACACGTGCAATATGCCCCAAAAGGACAGGAATATTTCGGAAAATACGAGCCATATTAGATCAATATTGTGGAAAGGAGGTATACCTAAGTGGTGACTGGAACGGGTGTTCAGAGTTATAGGGAGATCGAGTTAATAACAGACGAAGAAAAGAAATAGAAAAATTAATATTTGACATGGACTTGAGTATTGTCAACATCTACGGTCTACCTACCTTCGAGACTGAAAACGGACAGTCGATCATAGATTAGACGCTACAAACTCGGACAACAAATACGACGGTGACAATGTGGAAACTTCATGACAACATCGAAAGTGACCATAGGACCACCACATGCCGTATAGAGAAGAAAGAGTAGATTGCAAATGAATTGTGCGCAAGCACAAACTACAGAAAGATAGACTGGGAAAGATTTCAGACTGGTAAAGAGTAAGGACAACATTGACATATCCAACACAAAAGGATAACAAGGACATTAACGAGAGAATAGACGTACTGCAACACGATATCCTACGCGATGTAGAGCCGTACTGCAGAAAGAAGACGAATGGTTTTCGATACGGAAAAATATGATGGGATGAGGAATAACAGACGGCGAAGAGTCTGGGAAACAAACTGCGAAGAAGTTCAGTGGGGACAACCCGGCACTGAAAGATATGAGACCGAAGAACAGGGAAAGTTTTGAATAAAATGGAAAATATATATCTATAAAAATAGGAAGTGGTTGTAAGCAACACCGTTGGTATATGAAATTTTAACAGGACATGAAAATTTAAAGGACTACTTGTATAAAAGTGATCTAACAACAAACAAATGGTGTATATGTAGTGAAGAGGAAAAGACAATTAGTCATGCGTCACATAATTGTAAGATCGCGAAGAAGAAAGAGCACAATGGATGAAACAGTTAAAGAGACATGGAATATATAGTGATAAAATTGGATAGAGAATATTGCACAGAAGGAAATATATAGTAAATTTGAAGAATATGTTAATACAATAATGGATATGAAGAAAGTGTACAGGTAGATAGTAAATTAAGCTTAGAGGGAACAGCCACAACAGAATAGTGGCAAAAAGACGGACATGACAATAAGGAAAGAGAGAAAAAGGCGAGGTAGAAAAGAATAAAAGAAAGAAAAAGATATAGAGCATAAAAAGAAGAAAATGAGGAATAAGGAAACAAAAGAAGAGTGATATAAGAACTGAAGAGTGATATAAGAACAAAAAAACACAAAGATATAACATCTAGATACAAAGAGAGATAGAAAAAACCCAGGTAATGGCCAGAAGGTCGATAAGTCGGATTGTATGAAGCAATTAAAATGTGAAGAAAAAAAGATATAACTAACCCAATGTACATGGAATCACGTATCCAAAGGAGGTCATTGATTCTGCAATTCTTCTTCCTAGGTGCACTGCAATAATGAATCTTTTCTGGTAAATGTCAAAAGAACACACCCTCGAACTATCATTTGCAAAAAAAATCAAACTGTAAATGCTTTGGGCTCACTTAGATTCTAAAGGGATTTGGATACAACAATAAAACCTTTTCGTAAGTACAACTGCTGATAGGAGTGCCAGATAATGTTACATTAGTGCTAAGTGCGGTTCTGGAAGATAGTAAAATGTTCATATGATAATAAATCACCATGACGAAAAAAAGATGCGGTTGCTTCAGCTTAGTTTTGTACTACACAGTGTTTTCAGTTTGTGTACATAATAGCTGTATATATGCAAATAATCAAGTAGAATAAGAAAAAGACGATTATGATGTCAATCAGCAAGCAGAATTCATTTAGATATCTGTCTTCATTTTGTAAAATACAACAGGAAATCTTTAATTTCCAACTTCAATTTCAATATCATTCATTTCATATCAATTTCATTCAAGATAGCCATCTTCACTATTTTTAATTCTTTTACATATAAAAACGCTTCTTTTAGAAGTATACGGGTAACTTTAATTATATTTACATATTTCTTCCGTGTACCCTACACGTGGAGAAGATATGTGATAACTTTCGGTCAGGTGAAAATGGCGACCAGCTGGGACTCGAACCCGGGTCTCTTGCTTTGATCGCAAGGGTGTTAACCGCTACACCACCAGTTTGCCTTCCACAACTGTACACCATTTGTCTGGGTGGAAAAAACTTAACACCCTTGCGATCAAAGCAAGAGACCCGGGTTCGAGTCCCGGCTGGTCGCCATTTTCACCTGACCGAAAGTTTAATTATATTTATTTATAATTTCATCGGAGTATGCAAATGTATTACTAAAATGGTACAAATTTTTAAAATCTACTTAATTCTGGTTTGTATTCTGAGAGTTACCCCAAAAAAACCCGCATGACCCATAAGGACCCGTAATTTCATGAATCTACTTACCCTAATCATTAAATACCGCCAATAAAAAATGCTAAACATGGGTCGGGGAAAATTCCTTTTTCGCTGCCAAACTATGAGTGAATGTAATTTGCTGAATGAAAATGCTTGAATATGGATTGTGTCTTGTTCTACTGCTTAGATAATTTTCTCTGCTGTTCAGAACGTCTTTAGCAATAAATAATTTCATTCTATTTTGAACTATTCTACACAGTAAAAATCGTTACAGCGTGGACTGGTTGATCTTAAACTGTTGTTCAGGAATGAACAAAAGATATAAGTATATTAATATCGTAGTTACTTCCTCATACAGCGTATCCCAGCGCGGCATTGTGCTGCTGACTCAAAAGCGATCAATCAACTCTTTGTCCAATCATCTGGCATCTTTTCTTTCTTCCAGGTCTTGCACATTTGGTGGAATAGGCTTACCACTTTCCATACCCAGGGACTTACCTATTATTGATATTTTGAAGGTCATCTTTGATGGAGTTTCTATTGCCAAATCCGTCTTTCATTCCTGTTTCCTCGTTTATGTTGTATGTGTTTGGCCCGTCACTGCCTTGGTTGACAAGAATAATGAAATATTATTCAGGTGCGGATACAGACTACGGAGGGATCACAACAAAATAATATTGTCTTGCTACTTTGGCTGAGTGGGCCAAAAACTAAACGAACAATTCATTAAAGGTACATGATTATAATACAAATTCTTGGCGTCTCTTCCCTCTTAGCAAATCTTTGAATAATGGCTTCTGAGCCCAGGAGGCCCATTTGACGGTGAACTGACACGAGACTTGTGCAAGTCCAGAGAGTTGTTCTTCACCATTAGCAACAGGCTTTCAGCCGACGCTGGGAAGAAAAGCTACACCCCGCAGATGCTGTACTGACTGGAAGTGTAGTAAGAATTCGCTGAAGTTTGTGAATAGTGGTTACAGATCAACGTCGCAGTTTTTCAAATTATTCAAAGAGGCTACCAGCCGGACCCACCCCCGGCCGGCTGGGGTGCCTCTCGGGTGCCGTACCCAATTCTGACCACACGGGCAACGGATCGGTCCGAGGGAGGAGGGGGGAGATGTTTCCGCAAGGGACATCCGCCGTTACTCGTTGGGAAAACCCAGGCTGACGGGGAAACATGTCTAACAACGAGCAGAGTACCCCTTAAGGGGCCTCGACCGTCCTACCGTAGAGGGGGAAACCTTTCTGATAGCGGGGGGTACACTGTGTCCCACCAGTACTTGAGTGTACTAATACCGGGACACGTACCTCACCTAGATCCTAGATATCCTGAGCAAATGGAACGGATGTCTCGGACAGGTGGAAGAGGCAAACTAGTTGCGCCTCGAGCAGTTACCCATCAATAGCTTGGGATCCAGGAAGGCGTCTGGTTTCCGACACATGGGGAGAGGGCTTGCCATTGATCACAGCTGAGTGTCTGAAGGGTAGGCTCTTAATTGGGCCCACGCGGATTAAATTAGCAGCCGTTCGGTGGACCATTGGAGGAACGGACGAGCCCCACCAATCACGTACCCAGTCTTGGCACCACACGAGTAACGGATCGGATGCTGGGGATTTTTCGAAGTGGTAGAGTACAAGTCATGATCCTTAAGAGGTCACGATCTTGGTCTCGGGTGTCACTCAGCACCTTAAACCGAATAGGCAGAGAAAGGGCATTGAGCCCTCAGGTTCTGGACAACATGACGCCCCTTAAATGGGTTGGTCTCTGCCGGGTAGTGGTTTCTCCACCCGTGGCACGGGAAGGAATCTCCTAGTTCCATTGGCTTGGTGTTCACTTCCGATCGGTGAACAGGATCGCTGCTCGGCTACTGCCTGTGCAGAAAGCAGTAGGGATATGACAGGTAGATGTGTCCCCGTCTACCAGTACGCATAATGGGAGGTCACCTGTAGCCCATAATCCCAGCCCAGCCCGAGCGAGCAGGGTGAACGACTGATTCGGCAGTCTCCGACACGGGACAAACCTGGTGGGCGCTCACGGGATCATAATCTGGTCCCGAGATGTCGCTGTAGACACACAGGAATGTCCCAACAAAAAGATAAAGTGTACGTCCACATTTATAAGATACGATCACATATAACGAGTAGTGCGATCACAGTCTGGTAAGTAGTTCCATTTAGCGAACTAAGGGGCCGGTTACGTGTTAAACACGAAACATTATTATGAACAAGATTATCCAAAGAGGGCCTCCCGTGGCGTAGTGCCTAGCATACTCGCCTTCTTCCCCTGGTGACTCTGGTTCAAATATTGTCTATTCCAAGTAGAATTCGCGGTGGTAGACGAAGCGGGTGACGTAGTGCCGAGCGTAGTCATATTCTACCTCTGGTGATGTTGGTTCAAACGACTAGGTTTTCACGGGGTACTCCGGTTTCCCCTGTCTATTATTCCATTACATTCTTTCATCATTATTATCATCATACCATCCTGGTATAGACTGTGCATGGGTACATAATATAATAACTCAATAAATTTAAAGAATCCAAAACAGAATCTGATAATGTTTCATTGTTCTTCACTACCTGATTCCACTTTTGTATCCACAATAAAACTCTTGATTTACAATTGTAACAGTAGCAAATGGTCCAAGAAGTTCCGGGAAAGTATTTACGACTTCCCGTTCAGCGGATTCATCTTCTGATTTTATTTCCATTGGCAAAATTACTCGAAGATTGAATGAATTCATAACTTCCTGAGTCTTTCAAGTACGTAATGACGTTCTAAAAGTGGTATGCATTACACAGATATTTTTATTTTCTTACCTACTATTATCTAGGTAATTATTGAAATGTGAAAGCACACACCTTAAATATATATTGAAAACGCATGGGAAATGACAGTAAAAAGTTAGTATTCCGTTTTCAGAACATCGATCGGAAATGGGTTGAAAGTTTATTTTTAGTGTTTTGTCGAATAAAACGTTCAATTTACAAATTAAAAAAATAAACTTACATTTTGAACATCCTGGACACGACAACAAGCCCAGCGCGGACGAAACATTAACAATGAACGTGCAGGGATTGATGGACGAGATATGTACGGGATATCCGGTCGCTTTCTATTCTCTATTTATTTATTTAATTATTTATTTTTGTGAGTACAAAATTCACCGCTCAGCATTTCTGATGTGGATGAGAAAGTTATGATATAGGTATCTATTTATTATGCGGGTAGGTAAATTAGGGGAAATTCCAAGTTTGAAGTGAAGGGTACCAGAGACATGAGGAAGACCCGAGTAGAAATTGTTTGAGGAGTTTATTATTGACTGTTCTATAGTTGGAAATTGTAGTTCTTTATGGATGTTTCTGTTTTTTATGTACCATGGCGCGTTGAGAATCTTTCTTAGAAATTTTTTCGGAAATATCTGGATTTTATTTATATGTGTTTTTGATGAGTAGCCCAAAATCGGACTTGCATAAAGTAATAATGGGAGAAATATACTTGTATATATTAAGAGGACGCATTCTAAATTTAGGGTAGATTTGTTGTGGATGATGGGTTTTAGTTGATGTAGTCTTTGATGAGCTTTATCAAGTCTGCTTATGATATGAGGGGCCCAGTTTAATTTTGTGCTTAAAGTGTCCATTGGATATTTCCTGATTGAAGTGAGAGTGGAGGTGGGTGGGAGACTGTGCGTAGAGTGAATATTTTAGCTTGGGATTTGTTAGGGTTTAGAGCGATTTTCCGGTTATTAGTCCAATGTTCTATGGCATTCAATGAGGTTTGTATATATGTTACGAGAATATTTATATCCTTATGTGCTGAGAATATTAATGTATCATCCGCAAATGTCGCAATGTTAGCGGTATTTGGGATGGGGATTTGGCGGGAATTAGATATTATATCCCGTATTTTAACGGAGAAGGAGCGATTTTATAGAAAGCTATTAATGATATCAACGAGGTATTTCGGAGTGCCAATCTGTCTAAGTTTGTAGAGAAGTCCGTTGCACTTCACCCTGTCAAAGGCTTGAGCAAAGTCCTAGAACACCGAAAGAGAGTATTTTTTATTTTGGAAAGATTTATGTATATATTTAGTTAGACGCAGTATTTGGTGTGCGGATGAATGCTTTGGTAAAAATCCGGTAAATTGATGTGATGGAATTGTTTTGGTTTTGAAAATATGGTTATTAAGGCGTTTTGCCTGCGATATTGGAGAGCGTGGGAAGAATAATAGCTCTGTAATTATCTAGATTGCTAGGCTTTTTGTTTAGCTTGAGTATTGGAACGATTAGTGCATGTTTCCAGCTGAGTGGGTAATGCCCTAACCTTAGAGAGGAATTATATATATTGGTTATATGCGCTAAAACTTTACGTGATAGATGTTTTAGTATCTCCGGTGTGATATTATCATGACCAGAAGATTTTTTATTTCGGAGATATTTTACGAGACAATACACTTCCGCGGGAGATACGTACTTTATCGACCTAGGGATATAAAAATTTGGTTTGTTTACGTAACTTTTTGCCAGGAGTGAAGTCTCTGTATCCTGAATGAGATTTGGAGAGAAAGTTGATTCAAAGTAGTTTGCGAGTACAACCGCTTTTTGTTTACTGCTGTAGACTACGTTGTCGTTGTTCTTAATAGGGAGGATGTTTTGCCTTTTGTTCGTTAGGTGAGCTACTCTTTTCCATATAGAATTGTCTTTAGGAGAAAGTGATTCTGTCCACTTTCTATAGTTATTTAGATTGTTTTCTTGAATTTTAATTTTTACCTCACGAATTTAATTTTGATTTTAAATCTGTGTTGCTGTATCGAGCCCACAGTCGCTTTATATTATTTTTCTCTTTTATCAAGTTTGTTATTTCTTGAGGGAGTTTGGGTTATGAATATTTGGTAACAAAAGATTGAGTGTCAATTGAGCTACTTTTAGTCGCAGTGATTAGTAATTCAGAAAATTGTAAAGCAGTGCATGTATTTCCGCAGCTGTTTTTAGATTCTTTAAATTGATCAGATTTTCACCTACAATGTTTGATATGGTTTTTGTTAGTGAGTCACTGATCTGGGAAAGATTTTGGTTAATTGATGAGGAGGAAGATGCTGAAGGATTTTGATTTTGGGAATTTGAATAATTTCTATTGATTTTATTGTTATTGTGAGTACTGGAGATGGGTGGCAGGTGTGAGGTGGTTGAAGCGACAGTAGAAGCATATGAGAGTTTTGGGGTGCTCCTTTGGGATAAGTTACCCAGGGATGGGAAGTGTTCATTAATGAGCGTAGATATACTTGGTTCTGTATTAGGAAGTTGATTTTTTACTAATCTGTATTTAAGATTATGACAAACTCTTTCGTAATATTTACATTGGGAGTTCCTCGTGCATGCTGGGTGGTTACCGTTGCAGTTAGCGCATTTGGGCATGCTCTCTGGCGAAGCATTACATTGGTTTGTGGGGAGGTTAATGGAACATTTTGCACACTTGATGGTATGTTTACAGTGGTTTTTAGTATGTCCAAAATCTTGGCAGCTACTGCATTGACAGGACCTGAAAGACGTCTTCTTTCCACTCTAACAACTGAATGACAAATCACTAAGTTTTAGAATGTTTTCTATTACACTACTGTCAGGGAGTTCGACTGCCATTATTGGAAATGGGAGGGATTTTTTGTGCAACCGCGTCACATTAGTTACAGTAAAAGTTTTCTTGTGGTCTTCTAATATTTTTTCTTCTGTTGGCTTGTGACAATGGATAGAGTATTACGACAATTAAAGAACAAAGGCTATAAATATGTAGCTTATGCGGATGATCTGGTGATCACGATAGCAGAAAACAGTAGAAATGAAATAGAAACAAAGACACAGGCGTCAATAGAAGAGGTAGAGGATATGTATAAAACATGAAGTTAAGGATATCACAAAAAAAAGCTGTTATGGATAGGACATTCAGTAAAGAACAGAAAAGATCCAATAATAAAAATGAAAGGCATAAAAATTGAAGTCGTAAAAAGCCAGAGCTATCTTGGAATAATAATAGCTGAGAACCTACGATGGGAAAAACATAGCCAGTATGCTGTAAACAGAGTCAAGCGTCTATATTATAGTTTGTTAAGGATAGAGTAAAATAAATTTAACATAGGAGGAAAAGAAGTATTACAACTGTATAAGAGAGCAATTAGACCAATCTTATTATATTGCAGCAGTAAATGGGGGAAAATAATTGTGTATCAAAAGTATGAACAACTTTTAAGACGGACACAGAGACTATGCATTCGACAGAATACAGGAAGCTACAGCACAGTATCAACGGATGCACTGGAAGTACTAACAGGGGTGATGCCAATAGACCTATACATACAAAAACTAAACTAAACTGAATCCCGAGTTTATCGAGCAAAATACGTATCGAGATTGCTGGTTAGTTATGTATATTACTACATTTGGATACATAGTTCCTTAGAGATTTTAATTTGCAAAAAACTTTATTTCTTTACCGAAAAATGATGAATAAATTGTAATTTTGAAAACTACCCTGATTGATGAGCTCGTAGCACGAAAATCAATGCACCTTTCTCAAAAATGGTTTTGTGTTATTTTTTTGGAAATTTAATGAAGAACTTTTTTTTCATAATCTGGGTACACATTTAAAGTTTTTTTAAAAATGTTATATCACAGCGTTTGCACAATGATTCTATTTCAACTTTTCCAAATTGCAAATCGATATCAGAAGGCCATTCGTGTAGTTCAATAATATTTAGTTCGTCGATAATTTTTACACCTGTACCAGAATCTTTGTCAGTAAGCAATGTATGTTTTAAAATTGTTTATTAAACTAGTTAAAAATTTATTTCTATTAATAATACTTACTCTTTCATTATTTGTTAAATCAATTGAGTTTAGCTTCATTTTATCGATAGCATTTTTAGCTTCTACTAATTTATCTCCTTTTGAAGAATCCTTTAAAAGTTCTAAATTCAAAATACAACGTCAAATCTGAATGGACTAATGTGACATTCGATTTTGTAATGTTGTTGTTGTTGTTGTTGTTTGTGGGGTTTTAAGGGCTGGTCAACAGCAAGGTCATTACAGCCCATGATTTTGTAATGATTCAGACGGAATAGTGTATAGCTTTTTCTGTTTTATCACATTGTTCCTAGCCTTTTTTAAATTAAGACATAATGAGGTAAAATTTTGCCATACTGCAGATACTGTTCGAAACGAACTGCCCATTGTACATTAAATATTCTTCCGACTTTTTCACTACTTCTTCAATTACTTGGCCACATGTTTCTAATTCTCTTCGATATTTCAGCGATTGACTATGAAGGCTGTATAGCTTATCCATAAATATTTGAAAATGATTCATCCCGTGCACCTCTATGCACGTTTACCTCACAAAAAACATTTCAGTAACCCAACAAGCATGCGCAGAACCATAAGTCGACTTCTGCACCACTTTTGCGTTCCATTCGCGTTTCTGAACGAAGTTGACTACAGTCAGCCAAGAGTTGACTACAGACAACTTTCCTGGTTTTGACTGGAAAGCCCAATATTTCTTGAACCAATTTTCGTCTCATTTCATATGCAAAATGATCGATTATTTAGTAGCACTATACCTTGAACTCAAACCATGAGCAATATAAGCTTCATTTAATTGTTGAAGTTGAAACAATTCAAAATGATCAGAATATGGTCGATACTTCTTAGCTAAGTAACATGTTGTCCTGATTACTTTACATGTACTATTAACTTCGCAATCTTTTATATTGTCGATTAGATTTTCTCATTTTTGTTCAGTCGACAATTTAAAAAAAATTCAGCTTCAATGTGGGATGAACTATTTAATAGCTAAACTTTTTTTTTTTTTGCGCAAAGAAGTAAATTCCGAAATCCTATCTTTACCGTAAGAGGAAACCATTATCGAGCACCATTCCTTTGATAGAGAAACACCCTGACTTTTAGTAGGTGCTAAATTTTTCACACTAGCGCATGTCAAACACCTCAATTTTCCGTCATTCCATGTCACCCAATGATTATTTTTTCTTCTCACTCCACACATCACTATTCCAAACAAAGCCAGTTCGGTGTTACTTCTGATTGAGTCGTAGATTCTTCATTCACCATTTCACTTTCACTAGAAATTTCATGTCTCGATATTGATGATGGACGAGTACCCAGGTATTTGATTCGCATACTTTTTGATTTCATTCTTATCTTCATTCTTATCTTCAGATTTTAATTTTTTGTTCAAATAATTATTTAATGTTGTTTGCTTGCGCTTTGTACTCATCTCGCGTAATTAATAAACCAAGTATCGGATAACAGTCGGCGAAAAATGTTTGAATCAAAATCGCAATGAATCACTAGCACTTTTACTGCCTCAGGAATCGCTCAGAAATGGTTTCAAAAGTGTTTCTAAATAATATCTCAAGAAGAATGTACTTGAGGGTGTACTTGCCTTCTCATTGGTTCATTAAATTAATCAATAATTTGTTTTGTGAATGTCAGGGAAAGGGAACTGAGCCGAGCAGTTTATTGAATATTCTTTAAATTTTTTCAATGGAATTTAAATGGGTGAATAAAGTAATTCGGATAATGTACTTTTCCTTTGTGTTCTTCTCATAGGTTTCTGTAGATAGACCGTAACTAAATGAACAATTTTAAAAAGATGCTCACTATAGGCATCAACCCTGAGTAGGTATTTCCCCACTCAGGACGGGAAAATTTTTTATTTTAATTGTTTGGATTGGCATATTTTTTTCATTGAAAATTTAGTTTTGTTTTAGGTCGTACTTAGTTCTAGTAAATTAAAATTACAATGTATGCGTTTCAAAAAATTACCTCGGAACGAGTTTCCTTTACAAGAAAGTGGGAATGTCGTTCCTCTGGGTTCGACCCCCAATACACCACTGTTTGTAGCTACATTTTCAACAGTGAATTATTTATTTATTTGTAAACTATTTCTTATCCTACTTGATAGTAATGAGCTATTTTAACTGCAGTTAATAATAGTTGTTAAAAACTGTAGTCAAAGCTCTTTATTAAATTTACCTATCTTTTAGGAAATTTCCTAATTTGACCAGTGTCTTCTTGTTGATCGTAGAGAATTTTTTTATCATTATTACATACGCTATTAATAATATTAACTATTCTTTTGTATGGTTTGTTTTATTTTGTTTTTCAGAAGAAAAAAACTTTGTTTGATAACAAAACCCTATTTGCACATTTATTTAATCACTAACTGTGTTTCGAAACATGCTCTAAAACGCACTATTCTGCTCTCAAAGTCCGTTTCGATGGCACCAGGAAAACACATGAAAAGCGCGTTCCGAATCGGATTGACATATTGTTTTCATTGAACAATGTTTTGTATTACTTTTCTGAAGTGTTTTGTAGTCACGGTCATACTCAGGGGTGGACCCAGGATTTATTTATGTGGGGAGGGCTTGAGGAATGCCTTGGTCACCTCTTGTTCTTTTCGATCCCGACGCTATTGGAGCTAGGGTATATTTAATTTTCCTCTTCTCCTTCTCTTTCCGCTTCTTTTTCTCTTTCTTCTTT
>NNCF01126602.1:49655-62311 GCA_002313205.1 Laupala kohalensis | reverse complement strand
CGAGTCCCACACGCGGGGAGAGTCATGTTGGCTCTCCCTAGTGCGTAACTGCATTTTCCCTACCTGTAGAAGTTTTTCGGGCTCCAATGACCTTTGATGTCGACATGAGTCATAAAGCCCCACAACAACAACAACAACAACAACAAAAAGCGAACAAAGGTTCGACAGGATATAAACGAAAACAATGGGTAAAAACCCAAAGATCCGAAGTCCTGTAAAACACGCGATCGAAAAGGCCAGTCGATGTAGAAATGTAGTACATCGAAGATTTAGACAATTTAAATGAATATAGAAACTAGCAGATTGCCAAGCGTTTTTTTCCGTGTGTTTTCTTAGGCTCATCTTCTTTTACTCGGGAAAAAACAAAATCTATCTGTACTATATTGTAAAGATCAAAATACTTTTACTTACTGGTTATTAAAATCATATAAAGCATTCTCACTTTTCAAATTTATAATAATACAAATTTAATTCAAAACTTGACTGTAAAAACTACACCATCTGACGGGAGTTTTCATTTCCTATGCATGACACGTCTGCATTATTTAATTAAAACTCTTGTAAAATCTAACCTATCCCTCGAAATTTTACGATTTACAGACGTTTCCTTGTCTTTGTTAAATGCACAAAACAAGTAATCCATTAAATTTGATGATTCATTGATTTTTTCGCCTCTTTAATTGAAGTATTTTAACACTTGTATTTTTAATAACTTTTGTCGATAATGTAGGTTAATTTTTGTAGATAGATATATGCTGTAGAGTACTTTTTTGTAGAACTTTTTGAGGCAAACAATATTGTCATTCTTTGTTGTAACCTATCTCTAACCGTTTAGCCAGTATATGTAAACAAATATAACGAGAGTTCTTTTTCTGATTTCATTGACATTCATTTTCATAATCCATTTATACCTTTCTTATCAAAAACTTTAGAAATAAAAGTTCGTCTATGTTCATCCTGTACATCTAAACTATTTCATTTCCAAATTTCATCACGATCAATTCAGTGGTTTAGTCTTGATTGCAAACAGACAGACACACTTTCGCGTTAGGCGTTTATATATCAGAATGGATGAAGAGAAAGTCCTTAAGAAAGCGCTCTTTCTAGAAAAGTAGCAACTTATAGAAAAAATAATACGTATAAGAAGATTCTATGATCGATTTTTCAGCGAATCACATCTTTCTGATTGTACTGTGGACTGTGTGACGCATAGTAGACTATTTTTGACTATCAGTCGTCAAAAAGGAGCCAAATACATTCTTTAAAGACTTATTTCCTCGAATGAATAATACGCAACAATTGTTGTTATATAACAAGGCTAAACATAAATGAATTTTCATCCGTTACGGCTTCCTCCTGCCAATTTGTAATCAAGCGGTGACCAAAAGTTTATTCACTAGCCTAATTTGATAATTCGATATTGACCATTATTCTGAAATAATTGGGCTTTCAGGAATCGGAAGCGAGTTTGGAATTTAGGGAAAAAAATTGGAATTGAATTTAAGTATTTAGTTATGATACCCTGTCTAACAGTAGGAAATATAAACATATGCAAACCTCCTCTAATTGAAAATTGTGCTATGAATTATTAATGCGGGGGAGTGACTACCCGAGGGGAACCCCGACAGAGGTATTGAAAATGTTATAACGTATTTGAATGAATGAGAAATATTCTTGATGTCGCCTCGAAGCGCAAACACGTCCGCATGAAGGAAGGTTGACCCCTGAGATGAAGGTTGAGAAGGACGTTTTCGGAATGGGAGTTGATTGTAAGCTAATCTTTCTGTTTACGTTGCGTGATCTACAGAGAGCCTGGTAGAGCGAGGAATTCACGACTGGAACCTGGGTTCGTCAAACATTTCTGAGGTTAATAGTTTACTCAAAGTCGGAGAATTTGCATAACTTTCGTATATGTCTATAAATCTAGTTTAATCATAAAATTATGCTGTACATAGACTCAAGTTGATACTGTTATATTTTTTTCATTTTACAAAATAATTCTTAAATAGATACTTGAGGGGGCGATTTTGACCCCCATAGCCCCCCTTTCTCCTTGTGGGTGCGTCGCAAGTTATAGTTAGTTCTAAGTAATTACATTTACATGGCATGCATTTCAAAAAATTGTGCCGGAACGCGTTCCTTTAAAAAAAGTGAGGAAACTTCGTCCCACTGCGTTCCACCCCCAATACACCACTACCCTCAGGTCCCATTCATGAAGGTATCGTAAAGAAATACTTAACTGACAAATATTGGAAATATATGTTGTCTCGTCAAACATTGTAGAAAAACAATTGAGCTTCCTTAACTCTTCTGAATCTCTTACTAACAACAGTTCATTTCAAGTGTGCTTGCTAGTATATGAAGCAGTCGATGGAGCGCTCTTTAATTGGTTATGCAGGATGTTGTCCGTTCCAAATCGAAGCAATTCACTGAAATTTCCGTCATTATTTACTATGCTGTCTTTTTCATTATTTAGAAGACTATCAATGTTATCACCATCCCTGGGATCTCTTAAAGAAATATTTTGGCTCCCACATAAAATAATTGTTTTTATAATAGGCATCAAGCATTGCTTATTTTCCTTTATTTGTGCCATGCACTGCCAATAATTTTGATTTGCTGTTTCTAATGAGGTATTGTGGTGTATCAAGAGTAAGTTTTACCCGGCAACTACACCATTGATATGTAATTGAGTTTTCTCATGTTCACCATTCACCCTTTTTTACAAGCTTTTATTTAACTTCACTTGTTAGTTCGTATGTTTGGGCCAAATCTTGCAACCAAATTTTAAACCACTTCCCCTCAACCACTTGAACTGAAATTTGGCACACATGTATAAACCCTGTGACAATGTTATATTATGATGTCTATTATAAATAAAAACTTTTAAAAAGGTCTTTTTAATAACTATTTTATTTAGAGATAATTCACAGCGAACTATTTCTGGGAAGCTTCCCCTGAAATACAATATGTCTCTCTTACGTATAACGCAATGCATAACCTACGATCGTTTCTCAAAAGATGTTTTAATATAGAACGGTGTATGACAGATGCTATAACATTTATGGTATTTATTTATATTAATACCAGTTTGTGTTTAAAAGGTATTTTGAGTATTACAAATGAACATGCAAGATAAATTATTATGACAAAAAATAAACAAATTCTAATACTAAAAAGAATAAAATAAAGTAATAAATAAGAAACCTTTTTAAAAACAAGCTTTTATTTAAGTTGTGTACTAAAACGAATAAAATAAGTTTATGTTTTCATTAAAGTAATGGAATGCCGAATGCTATCCATATATACATGCCTCCATACATATTTTACATTAGTAGATCCTAATAAAAATAAACGTACTTACTATCTTTATCGCTGAAAACGATTAAATATTTTATGTTGAATTATTTGTTTTCAAAAAGGTTGTTGCGCGATTCGCAAATAAAATACATGCTTCAGAAAGTACTCACTCACTCACTCACCAACTTGTCACTGTCCAATGAAATTAATTGGTATTCGTTTTTATGAACATTTCGCGCGACGAGCTGTTTGAAAACAAATAATTCAACATGAAATATTAAATCATTTTCATGATAAAGATAGTAAGTACTAAATCACTCACTCACTCACCAACTTGTCACTGTCCAATGAAATTAATTGGTATTCGTTTTTATGAACATTTCGCGCGACGAGCTGTTTGAAAACAAATAATTCAACATGAAATATTAAATCATTTTCATGATAAAGATAGTAAGTACTAAATCACTCACTCACTCACCAACTTGTCACTGTCCAATGAAATTAATTGGTATTCGTTTTTATGAACATTTCGCGCGACGAGCTGTTTGAAAACAAATAATTCAACATGAAATATTAAATCATTTTCATGATAAAGATAGTAAGTACTAAATCACTCACTCACTCACCAACTTGTCACTGTCCAATGAAATTAATTGGTATTCGTTTTTATGAACATTTCGCGCGACGAGCTGTTTGAAAACAAATAATTCAACATGAAATATTAAATCATTTTCATGATAAAGATAGTAAGTACTAAATCACTCACTCACTCACCAACTTGTCACTGTCCAATGAAATTAATTGGTATTCGTTTTTATGAACATTTCGCGCGACGAGCTGTTTGAAAACAAATAATTCAACATGAAATATTAAATCATTTTCAGTGATAAAGATAGTAAGTACGTTTATTTTTCTGTAGATGTTTACTGACAGTTGCAGAAGCGAAGTTAACACATGCACTTCTGACACGTTTCCATGGTTTTTAAGTCACTAGACTAGTTACTCTGCCTTAGGAAACGTGATTGGAATCTTGTAGATGCTCTCAAACAGTTGCAGAAGAGGAGTTAAAACTCACAGTAACGATTGTTTTCGTTTAAAAAACTAATCTATTTTTTACTTCTTCATCCTAAACTAACCACAGTAACAAATTACAAAAATGTAAATGGCGCAGTAAGCCACTTCTCTAAATGAAAACACGACTAATATTTTATCTCTATTCACAATGTTGAGTTAACAAGGACACACGTTCGCGTAGTCGATTTTACACTTCCGTGTAACTTCCGTCTGCAATGTTACGCTCGCGTCCAGTGGTTGTTAATTCATAAGACACGGGCTATCAACAATGTACTACCCATGTTAATTAATAATACTGATCAATTAGTGAGGGAGTGCTCTCAAATGAATATAATTACGTGGAAGATTTTTATTTATCTCTACTCATCATGACAGCAATATAATGCCGAGATGCTCATTTAATAATTACTGCAGTATCGCAAAGCGTCGCCGAGTAGCGATCCGCTAAAACTAATGGACCTCCAAAATTTAAAAAACAATTCACAAATAAAACGAAAATTACTTATTTCCTTTGTTAAACAATAATAAAAATATTACATCAACATTCAAAGAAAATTGGTACTGTGAATTGACATATTTTATCCTACAGAGGGTATAAAAACACCTTTCAACAAATTTGGAATTTTAACTCATTTTGCCCGACGTTGTGCGAGATTCTTATATAATATTCTACAAATCTGTTAGTTTCCGTATTTCTCTTTCGTGATATTACATTTTTACATTTGACAATATTAAAAATTCAATAACACGAAGAAAAACTACAGAAGTACTCACAGTTTTCGTATGCTAATGTGCGCGTAATTACGAATTATTTCAAAATTCAGACAGAAGGAAAACACACTACGCAAAAAACTTAATAAACAAGGTGCATAGTTAAGACCTCTGAACTCTTTGGTTTTCATTTCACTTTTAGGTTTTGAAAACTATATTCTTCACAACCTTTGTATAATTTTGTTTCTACGATTCGGTCACGTAGATTTAACGTTCGATGGATTGTCCGTCTCGCTTAACGCAATTGAACTCCAGCCGACATATTAATGACATTAATAGTCAACAGTCATGCGAGTGAAGATTCACATCTATTGATTAGCAGCCAATTTTAATTGTTTTATCTGCTGTAGTAACTCATCAATACTTTGCATTTTACTTGCAGTCCTTCAGAAGAGTCCTTTGAAACTTCAAATAATTACTTTTTTTGATATCCATGCCACAGACATTCCACAGACTTCACTTTTAATTGTGTATATTATTTATTTAAGGTTTTATCTTATGGTAAGGAGTGGTTCAGGTCATCAGGCTTAACTCTTCCATGTAACCCAGGGATTCCAACTTGCGACCCGCTGGCCGGATGTTTTTTGCTCCTCGCGAAAGCTGTTAGCAAAACAAAGAATTTTTTAAAATTATGAAACAAATATTTTTCTGTCCGAATTTGTCAAGACTTCGAATTGAATCAGTCTTTATTAACTATCTTACAATGATCAGGCTTTGCATGGGAGTTTTTTTAATGTTATATTACTGTTTAACTCCTCGTTATAATTTGTAGTAGGCAGAAATAACATGTGAAATATTTTTACATATGCCACACAGTACTTTACCTCTAGGAAATTTTTTTCATCATTATATGTGTAAAGTACTCTTTCTGCAATTCAATAACATCCATTACACACTGACAGTATGAGTGACTCGATTGTATTGTCATTGATTTCAGGTGGCATTACGTTTTCAGGTGTTTTAGTGTCAAACGTTACCCTTGTGGTGAAGAAGGCTGCAGGTGGTTTAAATGATCCGGGAAGTGAACTGGACGTACCCCAGCTGTCAGTGTGACTCTTCCACTTCTCCTATTCGTACGATTTCAGCATTTACAGCATGCTTATAGAAGGTGGACACATCTTATGAGAAATGGATGGAGCATACTTGATCATTTTTGCAATGAGGCTTGTCAGTTCTTTTTATTATTTGTTACAAATCTTTTCTAACTTCCTATAATATCGTGTAACAACTTTTAAATGTGTATCAGAGACTTAGGATGTATTTTATGAACAAATTAACAATATTACTACTGCTTCTATTTCTCTAAGATAGAAAAAAATCCCTTCTTATATTCTAATGATGATGATTAAGAATCCTGGTTTTTCATATTAGTTATTATGATTAAATAGACGGCTGTCAAGACAGCTGATTACATTTCTATTATCTGTAAACATTAATGTGTCGGAAACAATGGTTAACTGCGGCCGACCTTAGTTCAGATAAATTAGCATTTACTTACAAAACTGACCACTAGTAAAATATAAAAGAAGGTTTATGGAGAGAAGGTAAAATTACCGAGGTGAAACTGACAATTTGCTCATTTCAAAAACATAAACCAGAAAATTCACTTTTATCTAGAAACCTTATATGCCAAAGTACTGCTATCTTATCGTTTATGGAGTACATATTACATTCTATTGCCCATTACAACCGACTAATATTGGTTTTACAACTTCGTGGTGGTAACTACAAAATATACCATTAGTTCCCCAGAAAACATATGATTACAGAGAGTGAGTCGAACATGACAAGAAACAAAAACATGTCTCATGAACTCCTCAAATTTGATTTGAAGGTATTTCTGAAATCAGCTGTAGTGATTTCACGACATGCTTAAATATATTTTTGTCTCACATAGACTAAATGCTATTTATTTACGTTGCTATGAGGACAGGAACACATTAAACATCGTATCTTCAATTATCCTTAAATTATCCCGAAAGTCGTGAAGTAAGTTCTTTTTTTGTAGTTGGATATCGGTGAGGCAATACTAGTACTAATTTTTAAGAATAAATGGAAGATGAGGTGTTGTCTACTAGTAAAACATTTATTCAGATAGTACTATCGCCAGCTTAGCTGGCATCTTCAGTCTAAAATAAAACTAAATACAAAAATATAAACAATATGTAAGAATGCAAAGTACAAGATTTTTTTTAAGTTTATAAACATTTGCAATTTGTTAAAATTATGAAAATTTGAAATTTGTTAAAGTTATGAAAATTCGAAATTTGTTTAAATTATAAAAATTTTGAAATTAATTCAAAAATAATAAAGTTTTAAGTGTATTGGAAACAGGGCAACAAATTAATGTAGAATGAATCTGTGAATATGAAATAAAACTGCAACTAAATGAAAATATAAAAATATAAGTGAGTTGAACATACCTGACTTTTGAACTATAAAACTGCCACATACGATTCAGGATCCTTGACACACACTCGTGATGTCATTATGCTTCAATAGAATTGAGTTAGGTCAACAAACACTCAGTATTTCTATCAATTACAAAATTTAAAAATACAGCGTGCTAACTTCGGCAATCAAACACTGCGTTCCAAATGGGTGTATTGTAACATAATTAAAAAATGAACGGAATTTTGAATTTGCGCAGCTTGCTCAGGGGTACTAATTTTAAATTAATTAATAATCTCCACATTTGTGATACCAACTTTATGAAGGTAAAGTAGACACATGATGGTAAATGATTAGTCTCATAACTTGCATGCTCTTAATGAACCTCTAATTAACAAATATAATTACTTAATATGATGATATATTACTGGCAAGATCGTGGGAGTCGGCCATTTTATATCGCGTCACATACACTAATTCTTCGCAAAGAAAACACACACTTGTTCATGAAAATTCGAATAATTACTCTCTCAACAAAATACATTGACACTTCCAATACAATTTACTGCCCGACAACACATCCCCCAAAATAAGACATAGCAAGCAATTTGCACAAAAATACATGAATACTTTCAAACTATCAGTAGTTTACAAGGTCAATCATCTTTACTGATAAATTAGGGAGTTTGTGTCAGAGCCAAAAGTCTTTCTCATGTGACATCATAATCAAATTTTCATAAGAAAAAAAACACTTGCTGTTGAAAGCCGTCCTTGGCGTATTACAAAAATTCTACCCTGGTGCTAGGAACCGCCGTGAAATGTAATTGGGCCTCTAGAAGTTGCGAAGGCGTCCATGAGGCAAGATGCTGTACCATAACGCCGTGGATTCGATCGGGATGCGTAGCTGCCATCATCCAATCATCAGTATCCATTCATCCCCGAAATTATTGATCACATTTTGATTTGAATCACCACGTATCTATCACGGTCCCAAAGTTCGATAAATCTATCGTTTCCGATATAACTTTTATCCATCACGGTTCGCACCGATTACAACATTATTCACCGCAACCTAATGATCGAACGATACAATAATTCATAGATCATTTACGAAACTGATGATGACACATTGAAGGGTCATTGTCATAATGGTAGACTAATGAAATTGACGTCGACCACCTAAGTCATCAATGTTCGAGAATGTTGTCGTTAATGACCTATCATAGAATCCTCTCGTGTTACACGCTCTCCCTAAAGTAGTATCTGCCCCACCCCTCTACGATGTGAGGCGACAAGACTCCGCCCTTCGACATATGTCACAATTTTCCTGTCCAATAATATTCCACGATAATCCCTCACTAGGTCTCACATGATCTCCTTCCATTGGTTGGTGGCCTTCGTAGCTGCACATTATTTTGACCAATCGTCATCCACCCTCTGGCCATATGATGTCTGGCCCATTCACTTCCCAGACTTGTCTCGTGACCGTTTCCGTATTGGTTCTATATTGGTGCCAAAGCGTGAACAAAGGGTCTCTCGATCTCGAACAGGCACTGTGCTCCCCCTACCCCTCCGGGACTCCCTTGACCCTTGGATACACTCTTCCAATGTATCCAATAGAGGCAAGAATCCAGATGAACTCTAGACGGTTTCGCAGGACCGCGAAAGTTTATTCCCCGTTCCTTAGTTTCCAAAAACGGTTCGGGGCCTCTGCCCTCATTTGTTAGAATATAATATTAACCAGTCCCCCAACTTTTTTTTCTGATTCTCATCGCGACGTTGTATTTTTCCAAGTGACTCTATTAACAATTAATTGTTCAACTGAAATTTCAGTCAAATTAAGAAAAAGTTTAAAAACATTAATTATTTGTTACAGTATTACATCAGGAGACATTTTGTCATAGTAGCGACAACTGTTGGTTTATTTTTCAACATTTTTAACAAAACAAAATATTAAGCATTTTTAAATCGGTTTCTTATCAACAACCCTTTGGTTGGTGAGGTCGGATGTTTGACGATCGCCGTTCAGAGTGCCCATCTTAGTGAGAGGCATATCATTAGTGATTTGAAGTTTGACGAATTTTAGTAACAAAACTAAGTTTGTAACTAAACAAACTTGTTTAGTTAACAAAGGAATAAAGTGATTATAAAAATCCGTATGTGATAGGGAAATATAAATGCTATTTTTAATTAATCATGCACGAAATACTACAGAACACTTTAAATCTTGCCAACCCCAAATCATGTTGTCTTGAGTAATCAACAATTTCTTGTAAAATGTGGCATATTGGGTTACAAGTTTCTCCTGGTGCACAATTGGTCTTGGGAAAAATCTAAGCGTTTACCCTCAGGACACTCAAGTTTTGGATTTGTCTACCTCTATAGGGGTCTTTTTTTTTAACTTCACAAAATTTACCTAAAATAATTTGTAAGCTATAGAGGTGAGCTTGGTGACATTTCCGCATTATTTTCTTACGCCAAGAATGAATCAGAAGTCAGAGATGCTTTTGAACGCCAATTAGAACACTTTTTGAACAAATTTGTTCTAATTTTCTTAAACTTGTTTTTTTTGTCCCGCAATCTTTGAAAGGACGTTGCTTGTTCCCTGTTAATACACTAGGGACATCGGAAAATATCAATGTCCACACGTGCTAGTGCGTGAGGAAAAAACTTGAACAGATTCCATTGGACAGACTTAATTTCGAATACAACTTCAATGTGTTGAAACATAGAGTTCAGTGGCAATGCAAATTAAAAGATCCAACTCCAATCCAACCTTTGAATTTTGGTTACATATCCTCAATTTGATAATTACTTCAGTAATTTCTGCACTCATTCCGCGTAGCCGATTCTGATTTGTCAGAACGCACAATTATTCTCCGGTGTCCTCGGCACTTTACCCTAAATCACTGAAACTATGATCGTTTGCTCTATATCCATTTGAAGGACCAAGTGGAAGTTAAAAAGAATGCACTGGGAGTTCATAAGAAGTTTAACAAAGGTGTATGTTTTAAAATATTGTTGTCGAAATTCCCAAATAATTTGTGTACTATAATACCGGTTTTTCGTAGAAGGAAGTTTTTCAGTGCGAATAATCTCTCGACCAGGTTTAGATCATGCTCACGAACGGAACAACGGGAAAGTAGAGCAGCAACCGGAGTAGCCGTGTGTCTCACTCGTGATTCTGGAAACCTTCGTCGCTGGACAGTCGTTGGGTCTGAAATCTGCAGACTACTTGTTCTGGCAAAAGGAAGATATATCTAAATATCTAACACGAACAATATGCGGCGTTCCAACATAATTGTTTGAAGCAACGCCTGTTGCGATATTGTTTACAAAAAAACAACATAGGACAAGTAAACAATCTATGGACTTGACGCTCTTTGTGCAAATGAGTGAGATTTCTCGATTGTTGAGCTTCTATGAATTATTTCCTGTAATCTCATAGGTTCATTAAAGAAATCACGCCCTTGAGATAAGGAAATTTTGTAGATGAATGAGTCTTTTTTAAATCATTACTAAATCCACGGGAACTTTATTCTGTTTCCCCGCCAGAACAACTTTAAATGACCTAGCGTCACGTATGAAGTCAACCCAAAAAGATGGACAGTCGATACCCCCAGGTCGATACGCGGTCGACCTGTGAAGTCACGAACTGGCGGGCGGACCCTCGCCGTTGCAAGCAGGCTTCCGACGAGCGGAGGTTCTCCCTTTTAACTCGCTCGACAGGACAGACGGCCATCGCACACAGATCATTCGGCTCCTACGCCGACTACTTCTCATCGGGTTTAAGACTTCTGCTGGATATGTCTTCAGCCGGCAACCGCATATCTCGTTGGCCTCACAACAAGCAATCGGCTCATGAGACAATTTCACAGTGGAACCACCACGAGCTCACCTGCTAGCATCGTTTGGCCGCGACTTGCCGGTCTTTCAACATCAATTAAACGTCAATCAAAATCATCAAATCAACATTAACCCAACGCCTCCTAGGCTGAAGCACGAAGCATTTGTATCATCCCATAGTCACCTCACCTAGATTTTCAGTTTTGTATTTCGTCATTGATTTCCTTTTTTTAATGGTTTATTTTGCTAGTTGCAATTAATGTTATTGAATTGTTTTGTTGGCACTTCTATTGCTCAACTCCCATCTCAACCACCATCACATTTTTAGTCCTTCGAAACCTCAACACCCAAATGTATCGCAATTTCCCTTGAATTCTGTACAATGCCTTTCTCTTAAAGACAGCTTTTGTGAATATCATAATCCATTCAAGTTTGACAGTAGAGATCTTCTAATCCTTGATAGCCGAATTTTAGCCTGTACGGAATGGGAAGAACTTCTCATAGATATGCAGTCTTTCGGTACTGAGGTGTATATGGAAGAGATAATCATAGGTTCAAGTAAGTCGATACATGACGCTATTAAGAAATGACCTCTTCATCTCCTGTCAAAGAAAGGACGTAACAAATGACATGTACTGGTGAGACGATTGAGACTTTTTCAAAGGGCAATCAGACATTCTGTTTGCTGTACTAACCACTCTTAAGCTCTCCATGAACGCAATCTATAGGTATGGAAATCACATTAGTGGTTTCAAATTTGACACGCATTACCAGAATTGATCGCTAATGCCATTTATTTTCATTAATATCGTTGTCTTCTTTAGAGAATTCCACTATCTTTAGCGAGTAAATAGCAGATGCGAACTGGAAAGAAGGATACCCTTATAGAGAAAGCGTTGGGCAAGAACAGTCTGTCGCCATCATTGAAGATGATGCAGGTATGGTACATTTTATGTCTCCTAAAGATACAAGATCCTTCAACAAGCAATTTTTCGCTTATTAAGTATGAAATCAGAGGTCTCAACTGTACAAGTCATTTCAGTTATATTTCATTCAGATAGTACCAAAGCAGAGACATGTGCGGTTTCTGATGCATGAGTGCGTAGGTAAAGCTCGACATCTAAGGGCGTGATAACGTTTCAGCCAATATTTGCGTAATGATTTAAAACACGCATGATAAATTAAAAGTCGTTTCTATGTTGCTCATTTTTTTATTATTGGTATTAGAAAGCTTTTTCGGCTGCATAGCAACCATCGTCAGTAACATACACTGA
>NNCF01126602.1:21703-42491 GCA_002313205.1 Laupala kohalensis | reverse complement strand
CAGTGTATGTTACTGACGATGGTTGCTATGCAGCCGAAAAAGCTTTCTAATACCAATAATAAAAAAATGAGCAACATAGAAACGACTTTTAATTTATCATGCTTTGATAATGTTGCTAAAGCACCACAATTACCAACGATTTAAAACACAATTTTCAAACGTAAATGGTGTACTCAGGAAAACATCCTCCTGGTACAAATGAGTATGTGATATCAGAAAATAAGAAATTATTCGAGCACTTCCTGAACAAGGAAATTTCTACTAATAGTCTCCAATGCAGGACCGAAAATGCACGTGGGTTGATGTACTTGATGGACATTAGTTCTGAGATACTGATTTCGAAAAGTATTTCCTTTTCAGAAATAAGAATTTAAAAATAATTAGGAATTATCTTTATTAAGAATACGTTATCCTTAAATTTGTTTTGTCCTCGTTGTAAAAATTCTGTCGACAGTGGAGCAATGATCCGAGTATTGCCGAAAAACTGTTTTACGAAAAACCTCAGCTGAAAAATGACGATTTATTACAGTTTGATTAAGCATGAACGATTTGTACACTGTAAATTCCGATCTGGAGAAAAAAAAACGTTTCTACTATTAAAATATACAATTTAGTTCTTCTGATTGTGTACGTTATTTCTGAATGCATTTAGCACTGGTTAAGATGTAATAAATAAATTTATAGTAAAAAAAGCAGTTACAAACTGCGTATGACCACGTGGAGACCAATAAATTAATTTACTCTCCGTAAGAGCCCTAAGGTAATCGAGGATTTATCGTTTATGCTCTCCGATGCAAAATCATGGCATGCTCTCCACCCCCATAGATAAGAACAAAAGTTATTAACTACTTGTTATAACATCCACAGAATATTAAAAAAATTATAAAATACAAAATAGTTATTTAATGAATATGTACACTACTGATAACATAAAAGGACCCATTTATTTTTCTAAGTCCCACGCTCTGACCAGTTTTGGATCTGTTAAGTTTGCAACGCCTCTCTCCTCTTGCTTCCCCTTCGACAGGGGAAGTTTCGTTCGACCAATCGTAGGTCTATTTGAAATGGCGCCCATATTTGGAAGACTAATAGTACCGCTGGTAAATCGTAACGAGATAAAATGTTTCCTTACACTGCTATTAAAGAAATATTTTGTATTTTTTTATTATACACATTTTGGACTTCTATAACAAAAATATTCTGTATATTCTTGACTTCATTAAACTTTACCATTCTCTATATTTAAACGACATCTCGAGATTCGTTGTCTCGCAAAGTCTTCATAGGCAATGTAAAAGATATTCGAGTTTCTGTAAATAACGTTTGCGTAATACTGTGATAAAATATAGTTTTTAAGAGAATTTGAATATAATTGCAAGATATCGTATGGAATTGGTGTAATTCGAATCACAAATTACTTATAAATATTCCTATAATTTAATTTACAGTGCAGTAAAGAAATCAAATCTCATTGCCTACAAGTGGGGTATAATTACATGGGGTATAATTACGAACTCGTGAATTTCTTTTAGTATCATTGTTTTCTTTAAATATAAACTATTTGCTTCTAAATTCAATATAAATTTTTTTTGCACATGTTTATTGAAATTTTGAAGAACTTTTCTAAATTCCTCGTAAAATATATCATTGAACACTTTCATTTGCACGTGAAGAAACTAAAATATCGAAACTTAAAGAGAACATGAATAGAAATTATTTTATAGAAACTTTGTCGTCTCGTCGGCAGATGAACTTTGTTGTAAGCTGCCCTGCCACATTGCCATGTATGTCGTAATGCTACGTTGCCGAATTGACAATTGCTCAGCGTATGTTTTAAGATTTTCCTAAGCAATGTGAGAGCATTGCTTCTACACAAAATATTTAACGCTGATCAAGTTAGGGATTTCTTTGTTTTTATTTTTTGAGCTCTTAAAAGGGCTGTATTGGTCACTCAATAACGAGTCCAATACCCCTCACATGGCAGTAGAATAGTTCACAAGGATTACTACCCTCAGTCCGTGAGAGAAAGGTTTCCCCTCCACAGAGAAACACGAGGTTATCTGATCAGATAAGATAAGATATTGGAAACATTACTACTTAGAGACGCAGTTAAAATAATTTATTTCAACAAGGTATACTAAATAATGATATTATGCAGAATTATTAAAATAATTCTGAGGACGACGTCAATTTAATTTCAAAGTATAATTTCACTTTATTATTACAAACATTACAAAGTTCTGGTATGAAATAAAGTAATTTTAATTGTAATTGCACTCTCAACTCAATTAATTATATTATTTATAAATCTATTAAATCTTAAACAACAGGCAACAGGCAATTCAAGAAAAAAAGAATGTCATTCATTGTCAAACCGACTAAAAACACACAGACTTGAGTGGCTATTTATTTGTTCGAATTTTTCAACAGACATTTGACCTCCTCCAGCAAAAGTGTAACAGTAAAACACTGCTATTATTGTTCTGTCACCACAAAGACGGTTCGAATCCTAGTGACACTTGTGAACTGATTTTTGAAAATGGTTTATACCACAATTCAGCTCGTAATATCTGTTTGAACGAAATCTTAATTCATGCTCTCAAATTGCTTAGGAAAATCTTAAAACATACGCTGAGCAACTGGCAATGCGGCAACGACGCATTACGACCAATTTGACAATGTGGCTAGCTACTAAAGGGGATAAAGTTGGAACACTTTCGAAGTTCAATCTGCATTACGTTGAAACGTTTCCGAAGTAATTATTCCTTAGTTCATTAGTTCAAGTTTCTTTTAAATAATTTCTATATTTGATCTCTTAAGTTATTTTTAGTTTTTTCATTTGTGAGTATTCAATAATATATTTCACAAGGAATATTTTAAAGTTTTTGTAATTTCAATTAACCCATGCAGAAATTATTCAGTATTGAATTAAAAAGCAATCAATTCTATAAATATTTAAAGAAAACAATAATACAAAAAGCAATTCGAGAGATTCTAATTCTGACTGAAAAGTAACTTTGATATGTTAATACACCGTAGCATTGTTTACTACGCTCACCAACATTAGTGAAGTTGGAACTATGTAAAAGTATACTTGATTGTAATAAAAATATGGAATAGGAAATGGATATGCCTTAAGTTGCCTAATTTATAACCAAACAATATTTTCAATAAAAATACATTCATATAGCATCTAGATTTATCATATTATACATTTGGAGCACAAAATTTAATAAAGAAAAAAGTTATATGCACATATTGAATTAAACTAACAATATTCGTAGCATTGAAATAGCATTCGTATTTGTATGACTTGCTAAGAATAGAAATACAGAGGTTGAAAAACTACACGTCTTTATTACACTTGGATAATTTTAGAACTCGGGTAGTAATGCTTGTCTGATCAGATAAGATAAGATATTGGAAACATTTGCTTTTAAATAAAGAACTGGAAAGAGAGACACAACGCGGAAAGAAACAAGAAAAGAAGGAATGAATGAAAGAGAGAAAATGAAAGAAAAAGAAGGAAATAAAGAAAAAGAATGAAAGGAAGGAAGGAAAAAAGAACCTATGGTATTAATATAAGTTAATACATTTCAATTTGATTGGAATAAATAAAAGGGATTTGTCTTTTGTTATTTGTTAATATCTGAAACGAGGTTTTCATATTATTGATCTCTGATTATTTTTAGGTTGCACGATTACTACCAAATTGTTATATCGTGGATAAATATATCACTAGAAGATGTAATTTATTTGTTCCTTAAGTAGATTTATATTATTTATAACTCGAGAATTAAACTTGTGTGTTATTAGTTCATATTTGAGACAAACGTTTTCTATTAATCATCTTTCAGAAACAAAGCCACTTACTTGCGGAGTACCCCAAGGTTCAATTCTCGGCCCTATACTCTTTTTATTGTATGTGAACGACATATTATCCACATCAGATTGCAAAATGGTTCTTTTTGCTGATGACACTAATTTAATATGTAAACACGCCAATGCTCAAAACGTTTCGTCNTAACCTTTCGACTTGGTTCCATGCAAATCGTCTCATTGTAAACACTGACAAAACAGTGTCTATGTCATTTCACAATAGTATCACAAAATCTTTACCCCAGGTTTCTCTTTCTTTAAACGGAACACAATTAAAAACTGTTACGAATACAAAATTCTTAGGTCTCCATATTCAAGACAACCTCAAATGGAATTGTCACATTGATTCCCAATTAAGCAAATTGTGTTACGCATTCCGAATCTTAGTAATCACAGTTAGTCCACGTATTTCCCGTTGCGTTTATTTTGAAAATGTTTACTCCCATTTACGATACGGCCTCATCTTCTAGGGAAATTCCGGACAGAGCTTCCAAACTTTCAGAGTTCAGAAGAGGATAGTTCGGATAATTTGTAAATCTCACCCCCGAAACTCTTGTAAACCTTTATTCAAGGAATTAAATATCTTAACACTTCCCTGCATTTATATTTATGAAACGGTCGTGTTTGTTAAGACCGAATTACTGAAGTGCCACCCTTGCTTCATACGAAACACTCTCGTTCACAAACACAATACTCGCAATCGTAATAATATTCATCGCCCTAGAGTGTCAAACACTCTATGCACAAAAAGGACCATATCATTCGGGAATCGTTCTATATAATTCCCTGCCCAAGAATATAAAAGATATTATTAAATTGAATCTCTTCAAATCCAACACGCCACAGATACGCGTCCAGATGGTGCACTCTCTTTCACATACTCAGGACAATGTCGGGTTCTACGATGTGGATATTCGCGCACGAGCCCGTCATTTGCAGAGAAAAAAAAACTCTCGTCTGAGAAAATCACGTTTCCCCAATTACGATTAATGTTTTCCTCGGCAAATGCTAACCTATACACTCTATGTTTCTCGGAAAGCGCCTACTTTGTCACTGCTCTCCTTGATCGGAGTACATTATCTCTCAGACGGTTTCTAACAGTTCTCGCGCAACCGGGAAAATTAGACAGGCGCCTTAACTGTTCTGAAGAGCGGAAAGGATTCTTCTTATCCGGTTCAGCAAAACGGCGTCTTGGGCTTCGGTAGACACTCGCCACAATCCAGTACCAGCACGTCTTCCAACCTCCCTCCAACTTTAAACATCGTATCTTAAATTATCCCGAAGGTCGTGATGTAAGTTCTTTCTTCGCACTACAATGTGGTTAGGGATTACTTTTACTCAAATGATTATAGGAAGATTGTATTTTCATTCACTCCAATATATTTTTTGAAAAAAAAAGGAAATATCTTTAGATTGAGCGAAGCTCAGTGTGGCATTTAAATATCAAACAAAAATTGACATATAGCCTTCATCTGTAAATAAATTGCGTATATTTTAAGAAAAATTATTTCCTTTCCTCTGAAGTCGAAAAGGTTTTTACTTATGCATTCTTGTTTTGCATTAAATTTTCATTGTGTAAGTTTTACATGCGGATTTCGAAATGGCAGAGGATCAACCGATCATATATTTACACTCAGGTAAATAATGGAGAAATGTTATGAATTCAACATTGATTTGCACATACTGTTTGTGGACTACAAACAAGTCTTTGATAAAATCAAATGGGATCAAGTTTTTAGTGTATTAATGAAAGAAGGAATGCCAAATAAACTGATCAAAGTAATACAAACCACTATGTTTGACTCGCATTGTAAGGTATGTGTTGAAGGGAAAATAAGTGAAGCAATTAGTATAACATCAGGTGTTAAACAAGGTGGCTGTCAATCTGCTACTCTTTTTAACATTACTCTCCATAGTGTAGTTAAAGAACTGAATGTTAGGGATAATATCATTTACAAATCTAAACAAATTCTTGCATACGCCGATTACATAGCGCTGATATCAAGAAACCAGGATGCATTGGAAGAAATGTTTAGAAAACTTGAAATGGAAAGTAAAATCATAGGACTTAAAATTAACGAAGAGAAGACAAAATATTTGAAAATGTCAGCCACAAAAACTAGAAGAAGGTAGCAGAGAATGAGAATAAATGGATATGATTTCGAGGGAGTCAGCGATTTCACATACCTTGGAGTCAAAATTAATAATAAAAATTTTATTTCAGATGAGATAAACGAACAAATAACGCGAGGAAACAAAGCTTACTATGCCAACATTCGACTTATTAAGTCTGCTCTGCTGACTAGAACGACAAAAGTCAAGCTATATAAGACTCTTATTAGACCAGTAGTCACATGTGGAGCAGAGACATGAGTACTAACCAGTAGCGATGCTGAGAGACTTCGTAAAGAAAAATTATAAGAAGAATTTATGGAGCCGTTAAAGGTGAAAGATGGAGAATAAGATATAATGATGAAATAAACCAGATCATAAAAGGAGAAGATATAGTTAGATTTATAAAATCGCGTAGAATCGCTTGGCAGGGGCACCTGCAAAGAATGGGAATGGAAAGAATGCCTAAAAGCATCCTAAAAAGTAAAATCCATGGAGTGGCAAGACGTGACAGACCTCGAAAGAAGTGGCTCCAAGATATTGTGGATGACCTGAAGAAGATGAAGGGGACTGGATGGTGGGAGAAAGCAGAGAGAAGAGATGAATGGGGACACATCGTGAAGGCAGCACAGGCCCACATCGGGATGTAATGCTTTGGAAGAAGAAGAAATTTTACATGCAGATCTCCATGACAAGTGAATCCATCCATTAATGCATTTCACTTTGCAAAAATTAATGTTTTATATGATAATTTTGTTGATAGCTTCGTTTTCAACTTGTGTATTGTATTAAATAATTGGTGAACTTCGCAATAGGTTTAAATAATGTATTTAACAGAAATATCCGTTTCCTATTTTCTGATTTGATGCAGCATTGAAAGTTAGAACTCGACATTTTTAACAACAGAACTACTCCAGATAACTAAAACATAAAATACATTGCAAACAATATTATGAATTTCATTTATTAAATATCAAGCAATTTGTTATTTAGAATGTGCGTAACGCAGTTTTAGTATTATTAATTATACAAAATAAAATATAAATCTTTTGTGGAATTATATATAGAAGGTAAATACAAGACAGACACAGGCGTACATGCGTATTTTTCATTGAACAAAAGTTGGAAGGGGAGCATGTCATTCCTGAATAGACTCACGGGAAGAAAGATTGGGAACCGCTGGGTTTTGTGGATTGTCAGATCACCTAATATTCCCTCCACTTCCCATTCAAACACTCATCAGACACCGCAAATCGTGTGAATATTGGAACGTAACTATTGCAACCAAAATACTGGAACAAGGGTTCCATTCCCCTATTTACCGTCAACTCTTCATTTAAAACTCTTCCGAAGTTAGTATCTAAAGACATGCCAAACAGAAATAATAATTAAAGAGCCAAAAAATCCTAGTCAGAGTTGCAAACTTATCTAGAGTGCGACGGTGGAACATAACTATTTGCATTTTTGCTGAACTATTATTGTTATAAACCAAATAACGATTTTAAAATAATCATGTTTGATAGTTGTTTTTACAAGGAATATTCTAAAGAACATTTTGATTTAAACCTCGTTTCTACATATTGAAAATTGGCTTTAGAATTCTATTTCATATCTTCGGGACACAGAAAAATGAAAAGACTAGTTTCTAATGACCAAAACGTACTGCGTATTATCACCTTTGAAACTAGTACTTGTGTGTTTTTGAATCTCACCCACATGTTTTAAAATGTGGTTTGCTTTTTTTACGGGAGAGCCGACGGGAAAATCCACTAGCAAGTAAGTATTAAAATACATTAAAATACGTATCATTCTATAAAAGCGGGATCAGGACACACTTTATCATGTACAATACTTTCTATACCGGTAGTTATAAATCACTTTAACTTCAAAATGTTTTTGTAATTCTGACATTACATTACAATATATTGTATTTCGACACGTCGGAAAACAACTTGAATCAATGATAACACTTCTTCTGTTTGACTTCATAGCAGTTCTTTCCTGCCACAAAAACTTGATCAGATTGTCGTTGCACTCGATCGAAGGTCAGGTACTTAGATAAAATTCGCGGGTGACTGACAAAACATCCTATCAAGATCTGAAGTGGAACACTCGAAAAATATGGTCTCAAAGGCTCGTCATTAAGATCAGTAAATCACAGCTCTTGTTAATTGGAGAACCCAAGTGGTGTTTTACGAACGAAACGCTCGTAAAATCATTTTATTCATCGAACTAACTCTTAAGCATTAAAAGTTCGTACTTGTACGTACGTGCATTACGAATCTTAAAGATGTTAGTACTCTTTGATTATTAATAACTCCATGAGTATATAATTACTCTATGTATACATAAACATTCTTTGCATATAAACATTCTTTGGAAGTTGGAAGTTCCGTGTGAATTCTAAGTTCCGTGAAAAAGATCGATACATCATTTGTGAACGTGCTCAATATAGATACTCTGTGCTTTCACTATATATAGAGCAACGTTCAACCCACGCCAAACTCAGTCTTCATTCCGCGGGATACGACGTTACTCTGCTACGGCAGTGTGTAAATTCAAGTGACATGCTGTCACTCTATCACTAGTCGTCGTCTCACTATAGCATAGTCTTCACTATCTTCAAGAAGCTTAATCTTCAATGTACGTGACATGTCGTCACTCTAGAAGCTCCAGTCTTCAACGTCAGTGATATGCCGTCACTCTACAAAGTTTTCAGTCTTCGACAGAGGTGACATGTCACTAGTACCGACGTCTACTCTTCCAAATCGTCAAAAATGCTGAACCAGAGTGGCATTCTGCTACCTCGGTTATCAACACTTCAAAACATTTCTGGGGAGTAACTTGCTAAGTTACTCCAATGCTGCATAACTATATTCATGGCCAACGCTCCTTGAAATAATCGTCGAAAATGCTGGACGCATTTATTCATACCACTTTCTAAGTTAAAGCTTATCTACAATTATCAACACGTCTACCGACGTCTGCTCTTCAGAAACCAGTCACAGCTGTCGCAACAAGGCGCAGCCTTCACGTAAGACCATGGATATGTGACCATGGCGGAAGGACGCAATTGCTGTTGTCAGCTTTTGCACATTTCATAATAAGAACGATGTTAAGTATTATCACTCAAGTTTGAGTACTTCAGTCAAAGTTGAGTTAATTCTCAATTTCTTATTGCTTCAAATCCTGCATTATGCGTATATGATCTCTGACCATACTTTTCAATTGCTAATTGGTTTGCAGGTGCCATCATTTATATTTAGAGTTTGTTACGGAGGGCAAAAACTCAAACTTGAGTTCAAGTGGGTTTTTGTTTTTTGTTTTTTGCATAGGTCTGCATTGGCCATGCTTCAATCTTGTATTTATTCCATAACTTAGTTCTGCTTCAAATTTTGGGAAGGGGTTTACTGGTTCCACAAACGAAAACTCGTTTGTATCTCAAGGTAGTCGTTTATTTATGTAACTCTGTAAAATTTGATATTTTCAGAGAATTAGTTGTTTACAACAACTAATAACAATCTTGTAACGGGGGGAACATTTATGTAATTGTTTACGTAACTTTCAGGAAGATTGATGTATATATTTAAATGTAATGTTTGTTTTTGTGAATCTGAGACGTGCTTACAAGAATTCGCCTTTCCTTAATCTTTGATGCTTGTTGAAAAATAAAAGTCCTCCCCCCCCCCATATCCTCTCCTATGTTGCATCGAATGGCTATTCGTTTGTAACATGGTGCAAAATTGGGAAACCCCAGATAAATTGATAATGAGTTCTTAGCAATCTCAAATTAAAATTGATCCGTCTGGTATCATAGAACAGCTTTTTTGATGAGTTAATGCTATTGATAATAAATAAATAAACGTTATTGTGAAAAAATCTGTTACATACTGCGTATGACCACGCGGAGGACAATAAACTAATTTACTCTCCGGAAGCAAGCAAGGGACCATCCCATCAATTCCGATCAAGGGCCCTAAGGCAAAAGCTATTCAAAAATTTCAGCCAAAGTTCCTAGATAAGATAAAAAGTTAGCTGCGAGTTATAATACTAATAGAATGTCAATATGTTTGTAATTTTACGCAAAAAATTACATGTACAAGTTATTATCGAACTATAGATTATTCTGAGTATAGTGTTTAAAAATCATAAGAGTTGAAAAAACACTAAATTCACGATTTATTGTTACAATAAACACGCCCCTAGACAAAGCCTAGAGAACCTGTATAAGAAATCCGCCTCTACCCGAAGGAAAAACGGAGAAAAACCCGGGCCAGGATGGGGCTACAGAATTAATGTACACAACCGTGCCAAAGTTGAGTACACATAAAACTAAATTAATATGAGCCATACGGCAACACAATCATGCAAGAAAATAGTTTTTGAAATTGTTATAAGTTATTTAAAAAGTGCTACAGCAATGGCGTGATAAAGTACAAGACGAATTTAACTTTTGTTAAAATCAATAAATTCTTTTACATTGTAGAAGCACTGGTGCAGGAGGTAGTTTTTAACCGCGGATTTGATTTCATAATGTCTTTTATATTCTTGGGCAGGGAATTATATAGAACGATTCCCGAATGATAAGGTCCTTTTTGGCAAAGAATGGTTGACACTCTAGGGCGATGAATATTATTCCTATTGCGAGTATTGTGTTCGTGAACGAGACTGTTTCGTATAAAGAAAGGGTGGTGCTTCAGTAATTCGATCTTAACAAACACGACCGTTTCATAAAGATAAATGCAGGGAAGTGTTAAGATATTTCATTCCTTGAATAAAGGTTTACAAGAGTTTCGGGGGTGAGATTTACAAATTATCCGAACTATCCTCTTCTGAATTCTGAAAGTTGGAATGCTCTGACCGGAATTACCCCAGTAGGAATTGCCGTAACGTAAATGGGAGTACATGTTTGCAAAATACGTGGACTAACTGCGTTAACTAAGTTTCGGAATGCGTAACACAATTTGCTTAATTGGGAATTAAGATTGTCAACGTGACAATTCCATTTGAGGTTGTCTTGAATATGGAGACCTAAGAATTTTGTATTCGTAACAGTTTTAATTGTGTTCCGTTTAAAGAACGAGAAACATGGGGTAAAGTTTTTGTTTTACTATTATTATCAAGTTATGATTCATTCGGAAAGTATTGTTGATAATTCGTAACTATTAAATAACACTAAATTCGCTACTAATTATTTCAATCGATGCTGTCCCTAGGCAAGAGCCTAGCAAGTCTTTATAAGTTCACCTCTACCCGCAGGAAAACCGGACAAAACTCGGTTGGGACTACAGAATTAATGTACACAACCATGCCAAAGTTGAGTACACATAAAATTGAATTAATGTGAATCATACGACACAAAACAATCGTACAGAATTTTTTTTGGAATTGTTATAAGTTATTTTAAAAGTACTTCAGCAATATCGTGATAAAGTACAAGGCGACTTTAATTTTTATTAAAATAAATAAATTCTTTTACAGTGTAGGAGCACTGGTGCAGTAGGTAGTTTTTAAACGCAGATTTGAAGAGATTCAATTTAATAATATCTGACCAGCATAAATCTAGCAAAAACTTCTGAAATGGAAATAAAACTAATGTAGTTTTTAAATTTTGTTTGCTCAGATCAAAACTACATTTCGTAGCATTATTGAGTTTGAGAATAGGGTTTTATAAGTTAAATCCGTCAAATATTTTGTTTGAATTATATCTTCTATGGATATATCAGTACTTTCCTATTTGTGAATGTGTTTTGATATCCGTTTTTTTTTCAAACTTGTTCGTTCGTAATCTGATATTTTTGTTACGTATCATGCTATTAAGCAATAAGTGCAAATAATATAAAATCTGCGAAAAACACTTGGATCTACAACAAACAACACATCTTAATTGATGAGAATATGCTTTTATTTCTTTATGTCATGGGCACCTTTGGGGCCTACAAGGAGACAGTTTGACTTGATTAAAGAGAATTCTCAAGATATAAGCTTAAACCTAAATATTTCGTAAACGTACGGCTCGACTAGCAAATTTATGTAATTTAATTCTTACAACGTAATCCACATTGTATCGTGGAACAATAGAGATGTTTCTGCATTATTCACCACTCAGTTACACAATACTATAATTTCCAACATATTCCATTCCATGGCATGTCATATTGAGACCACATAATTGCGAACTGATTGAATTTCAAGAAGAAATTAAGCTTTTTGTCTTTATAAGTATTACTTGCTATGAACACTTTGAAATATGTATGACTAGAAGCTAAAAAAATATTTCACTAATAATGATAAAATTCAATATTTATCTCCGCGAGTTTTATTACGAATCTCTTCGTTGTTTTTGCTCTATCATCAGACCACCAAATATAAAAGCTTGTTTAATTCTCCGTTCTATTTGTTAAACAAATGTGACTTGTCATTCGCGTCTCTGTGGTCTCTTCGGGATGAACCCTTCTGCGATCTAAATTTGTATTTTAAGAGGCAGCAAAAGGTAGAACGCCATTTAAATACCCCGCATAAGTCACTTAAATATTCCAATGAAACACCTCATTCGTATAATTTCATATTTTTGTTCAACACCTTCTGAAAATACGAAATTATCTATTGTATTGATGGTAAAAAAAATATGTTAATTAGAGGAGATTTCTAGATGTAAAATAACAAGTTCTTAAAATATGACCTTGAATATGGACTGCTGAGACCAACTAGTTACAATAACTTTGTATTTAAATTTCTATGTATCTTGTCAACTGCGTCGCTGCTACTTTGATTTACTGTAAATATTATGCTTAATGTCTAATTAATACGTTTATCTTCACAAATATAAATATCGATGTTGGTTCGTAAAAAGTTATATACTCGTAAATAATGCATCAAAATTACCATGTTCGTCTCCTGCTATTGAAATCAACAATTAATACTGAATAACAATGCTAACATTTTAAAAGAAGAATGAGTTATTATTATTATTATCTATGTATCAAATGAATTCTGTAATTATGAAGAATAGAAGTGGTACTCTTTTGAAATTAAAGTGAATGAATTACAATTAATTTCCTTCAATTTATATAAGTGTACAGGAAGGAAAACAAGAAAAAAAGAACGAAAGAAAGAAAGAACGAAGGAAAGAAAGATGGAAAGAAGAAAGGAAAGTAGGAAGGAAAGGAGGAAGGTAAGAAAGAAAAAAGAAAGAAATTATGAAGGGTAAAGGAAAGAAGGAAATCAGAGAAAATGATTAAATTGATATCTGAGAGAATGAGAGATACTCAATTAAATGCAGTATCAATTTTTATTCTATACTTTATTCTGGAATATTTTTCTTGTTTTGGTATATTACTTAAATTTCATATGTCTGAAATGCGATGTTTTATTGTGTGATTAACTTAGTCAATCTGTGTGAATAAAACTCAATTTCATTTTAATATAATAAAAGTGATTTATTTTGTTGTTGTTATATTTATTGATATCTAAACAAAGTTTTTTGTAATATTACTCCCTGAGCATGTTGTTTTATGTTGCACTATTACAGCCAAAGGGTTATATCTGGGATTAATATATTAATTTAGTAGATGTAATTTATTTATTCTTTATTAATATCACTAGAATTAACCTTTAGTGTTATTCAATCACATTTTATACAATTGTTTTTGATAATTCTTGAATTCCGATTGACATATAAGAATAGTATAAAAGTATTGCAAATTATGTGAAATTACGATAGACAATACACAACACTTCATGCCAATGAGCTTTGAGTTCTTTACGCCACTGTATAAAGTTCAGAACTTATAGGAACTTTTATATGTAAGTCCTGATTCGAATTTTAAAAAATCCATACGATAACTTGCGATGATATCCAAATTCTATGATAAAAACAATGTTTTGGTGAACCAGGCTAACGAGAATCCTTTCCGCTCTTCAGAACAGTTAAGGCGCCTGTCTAATTTTCCCGGTTGCGCGAGAACTGTTAGAAACCGTCTGAGAGATAATGTACTCCGATCAAGGAGAGCAGTGACAAAGTAGGCGCTTTCCGAGAAACATAGAGTGTATAGGTTAGCATTTGCCGAGGAAAACATTAATCGTAATTGGGGAAACGTGATTTTCTCAGACGAGATTTTTTTTTCTCTACAAATGACGGACTCGTGCGCGTATATCCACCTCGTCGAACCCGACATTGTCCTGCTTTCTGAGTGTTCAGTAGTAACTGGTCGCGGCATGATTACAAGTGGTGGAGAGCCACTGCCCTGCCTGCGAACCTTATCCTCAAGTGTTTGTGACGTACATATTCCAATTTTAATTAATAGACCTTACGAGTATATTTACATACATAATATTAAGGTTTGCTTTATTTTACTTTATACTCTTTTCAACTGCCTCAAAAAATACGATTCTAGCTCTATTTCAACCAGTTCTGTTTCTTCTGTATCCGGCGTTATATTTAAAAAATATTTTTCCAGAAATGCAAATTTAGATAAATTGCATTTTATCTAAATCACTTTCATTCTTAATTCTAATAAGGTTAGTCTTTAGTTCTTCTCATAACAATTTTACCTGGTTTACCCGTGACCTTAAAATTTATCTTTCTTTTAATCTTTACTTTTCAAACGAGTTTTCCCACAAAAGGAAATAACAGTTCCTAAAAATAGAATATTTGATTTTGAACTTAAATACCTTTATATTTTTAGAATTATCAATAACCTTATTTCTAATAATTTAGTTGTCAAACTTAAAAATGGTTTAAATTTGTTTTATTTGCTTTATTTCGGTTATTCAAATGTATTAGCTTTTTACCTGTATGAACAATACTTATACAAATACCTGCTAAGTTCATCTCAAGTTTATAACTTTTGATGGTTCATACAGAGGATATTTTGCTCTAGATCATTTACCCTCCTAAATTACTTCCTTCCTTCTTATATATATATATATATATATATATATATATATATATATATATATATATATATATATGTATGTATATATATTACAATTTCATTAAAAAGTTTAAATTTCTTTGTTTTTTATTATCGCATTATATTGGTAAAATATGTATGTTATAGATTATTTAATATATTTCATGTCCTCACAAAGATATCAAGTTTTCTATTTACATTTTTCAACTTAGTGTCATTCAACGACTCACAATCCACATAATCAGTCTATTGACTCTGCAATATTGAATGGGACATTGTATGGGGTTGCTTTTGCTCTGCATTCCTGACACAGCCAGGCCGTTTCCTATCTTATTCCCATACTTGTAGAAGATAGGTGTTGATATTAAAGTAACTGAAATTTATATTTCTCTTACAGTCAGGGCAAAAAACCTTACCAAAGTGTCCTTCTCAAGTTCTAATCAAGCTAATTGCTTAGCGAAAACTATCGTCCCAGACTAATATCATACATTCGTGACATACCATATGAAGTCCCTATGCTGGTCTAAGAGTTCTTTATAGGGAGAGGAGCGACAACTCGAACAAAATTCCAAGTATAGAGAAGATTCTGAAACTTTGTCGGATCTTCTATGCGCGCATCTTCATCTACGAGGCACATAACATCTTCATCTACGAGGCATCTACGAGTGACAAAAATTACCGCCCTTCGATATCGTTTACGCTGGTTTTTCAAGCGAAAGTAATATTGATAAAACTGTTTCTCTAAACTTATTTCAATGTATTTACTGAATCTTCATTAATTTCATTTTAAATCTAAAATGTAAATTAGACACTAATTTTACGTACATCTAACATGTTGGTACGAATTAACTTGTGAATTATATCGAAGCTATTCCAGTTCACTGGATCCTTGGGGATTACTTTAAATAATATTCCTTGCCCGTATCGGCACTTACAGCCTGGGACCGTACACTTATTGTAACCTATATGTTCTAGAGTCCTTTAAACGGGACAAATAATGATACACATAAAGAACTCGAATATGTTGAAGGTACCAGCACTCTAACCCAAGAGCTACTCTATCGGACTAAATATGTCCAGTTTTATCCAATCGATTGTACTCTAACCTTTCACGGCATTTACATCTCTCTGCAATGTGAACAAAATGACTGTCTCCTAACATTTCCCACTATACTAGTGGGAGTGTTTCAGAGGACCCAATCAGATGAATCGACGTCCATGTCGCTTCTCTCCCTCATAAAGAGCTCTATGATGGCCTAACAACTAGCAACCGTAGCGCCTCTATCCGCCGGCGAGTATAACTATAGCGCCAAATATATTCCCAGCACGAGTTTCTTTTTTTTTGTGGGGCTTTAGGTCTCGTCAACGTCAAGGTCATTAGAGCCCTAGCAGCACGAGTTCAAGAACGATATGGGAAAATTGTATACATTCGATGAACCGTAGAATGATAAAGTACGTTGTGATTAACCAAAACGTGATGATGCTCCCACACCACTTGAGGGTACCACTGTCGCCGAGTTGCAATTTTTTGCCGTTATTGTCGCGATCATATGATATAAAACTGTGCTATCGTTTTGATCAACAAAAGCATCTTGTCGCGTTGGGTCGTTGTATATGTATATATTTAGCGTTGTCTTTGTCCCAACGTCGGGAGAGGATAGGCCCCAGAGCTAATTAGAGTACTCGCTTGGCAATAGTTAGAGTAATTCCCTATTCAGTTTTGGCATTTGGTTAATAAAACATTGACACATAAACTATAACAAAGGTTTAATAATTGAATTTGCAAATAAGCTCGAAGAGAGCTTATAATTAAAAGGTTATAATGATGCTCCCATAAGTAAATGATTACATAGTTATGTTAAATGCCCTTATCGGAGCGAGAGATCAATATATTGCATTAACATGTTCTAAAGACTCGTAAGGACGTCAGGGTTCATTAGAATGTTCCACATGCTTCTAATTACCGTCAATACAGATCGTCATCAGAACTGTTGTCGGCTGCGCTCCGTGAAGCAGCGCAGGACGCTTCTTGCGTCCCGTCACCGACACGCCCGACCCCGAGCAAGTCACATCGTCTCCAGTGAGTTCCCCATAGAAGAGATGATGATCAAGAAGAAGCTCGGATGGGCGGTCACCAGCTTAAGTAACCCTGAGGGGTGTGCGGGGGGATTGGTGTGTGTGCTACCGAGGGCACCTAAGGTATGGGGCCACACCCTCGCGGGGTGGTGGAGATGCGTGTCCGTAAACGTATGTGGTGGGGGAAAGCATATGGAGATGGAGAGGTTGCACAAGGCTCTACGATAACTTATGGAGATGGAAGGGCGTTGTCTTATGCATTCAAATGCAATTAGCAAGAAGGTGGGAGGAATGTCACATGGAGGGGGTGACAGAGCGCAGCTGCGTGGTAAATCACATACGTGTGTCATCCCGGGCTCGACCGCAGAGAAAAATAGGTTCCCTGGGAACCTCACCACAGAGACGGGACAAACAGGAAAAGGTTCTTATCTCTCGCGAATGACGCCACGGGGTTCCGTCTGGCGAGTCACGATTAAAATGACACTAACTATTTAAACTATCGATTTAAACATCCGCCCTGGAAAGATATTATAAGCACCTATTTACATCAGCCTACGAGACAAATGCAAAGAGGTCAGGGTGGAAAATAACAATTTCTGTAATTATTACCTTCTATCTTCGTAGTTGGGTGACCAGATACGAAAATAGGCAGCAAACTTTTTATGGATGTAAGAATAATACATTTATACTCATCGATCTGTTAAATGTTATTTTTTGTAATTATACATGCATGTTTTACTTCTTATCTAAAAATTATTTTCAGACTTAGTTTTATTGCTATGAAGGCTGTTTACTACTACAATCTTTTTTTGATGGATTATAATTGGAAAGTTGAGTGGGGCACACTCCAGATTTTTTAAATATAGATATTTGCAGAAGTTAGGAAGGATTGCGCAATATATGGACGCGAAAGAGTATAAACTATGTAGGATAAACGACGTTAGAAATATGCGAGATAAAAATGGTTTTATAGAGAATGGAGGACAGTTTAGATTTATTGAAGACATCACAACAACAAAATCGGACAAGAGAATAGGGACAGGAAAAGAAATAGATGAAAACTTAGAAGTGAAGCAGCAAGACGTAAAGGAAATTTAAATAAAGAGAAATAATAGTGTTTGAGGCTTATAAAACCGCCCCGGAATGACACGGTTACACTCAGGGTGATCTGTAATAGATCAGTGCAGGTCAAACAAACAAAATAATAATAATAATTGTTGTTTTTTATTATTTTTTATAATATTATCATCAATTGTACTCGTCTCTGTATGTGTTCATTCTAAATTATATTATTCTTCAAACTGACTTCGATTTTATTTGTCACTACTTTTAGAGGGCCGCGGTAATTAAAAATAAATGAGTTTCAAGTTTTACTGCATTTAGCATAAATTTTCATTATTCAAAATATGCGTAAGATTACACATACTTAAACAGTTTTATTCTGTGAATTTTATAAAATGTGCGAGATCTGAAGATGGTAGCTTCCTCTCCGCCAACCTCCTTCTTTACCACACTGAGTCCTCCTGCCACCATCGCCGTCATCGCAGCGGCAGCCACCTCCTTCGTGCCAGCGGCGGCAGCAGGTATAAGCGCTCGCAGCGTCTCTCCGCTGTCAGTACCCGACTGCCTCTTATCCATGCGAGGTCGTAGGCTTGCTTTGTGACTGTGTGCGCGACTTGGTGACTCGACGACTCGGTGACGTATTTATCATCCCCTTGCATGCGTAAGATGGGTGCGATCATACTCCGGATGATAGTGGTGGTAACCCTGCTGGTGTTAGGGGTATCTTACGGATTTCTCCAGGTAGGTGACGAAGGAATAAATTAAATAATCTATGCCACAATGTTTTGAACCATGAACATGGGCGTCTGGAGAATGTATATGCGAGGGAGAAGGGGAGAGAGGGGAGAGCGCTGCGAATGAAATTTGTAATAAAGAATTTGTGTATTGAATTGGGAAAAGTGTAAAGACGAAGAGAAGGTGACAAAATGAGCCAGTCCGACGAGAGCAACGTAATACATCTGACCTACAAACCTAATTTATGCGAGATACAATATCATGTTTAAATTTCGTTATTGAAGAATGCCCTCGTAATTTTTACGGATAGAACAATCAAAATCTGTCGATCCTATAGCGAACATTGAAACAAATAAGTATCGAGACGCATTCTAGAAGAAATAATGTTCTTCTGAAAATTCACTTTTCCTTCCTTCTGGATGTGAAAAGATCAACGAAATGAGATAAATCATTGTACACCTATGTTTTTCCAGATCCCGGTTTCTCTGGCAATCGAAACGTAAAAAGAGGTGCGTGAATAAAATATTAAAACATTATTAATGAAGATTTTATTATTATATTTATGATGATTAGACTAGTGTCCCCTCCGTGGTTACGGTGTCAGCGTGATCGCTCGTCACCAAGTCATCCCGGGTTCAATTCTCAGGTAGGGCAAGATAAAATTTGTGGCTTTTCATTTCCATGTCTCAGTATAAATAGCTGTGATGTATGAAAAGTTCATCCTCTGCGACTGACAACCGCAGTTGTAATACTCAGATACAGCAATGTGGATTCTATCTAGACGCTGTTCCTCCGATCTCGGTAAAATTCACCATGTGTCTAGTGAGTAAACTCACATTACAAGTGAACCTTACTTACACTAGTTATTCGTGGTCCTTAGCTGGCCGCAACGAAATACATACATACATATTAGACTAGTATATTACATTTATTCACGTAGTATTATTAAAACAGAAAAAACAATATCATGAAAGTTATACTCAATAATCAAATATTTTTAAAATTATATTTCACGTATAACAAACGGAGGGACACTAGATCAGAAACGCAAACTAAAATATAATTTCAGAATATCCTACTGCTTTAATGTATACGCCCATCCTTTTATTATAATTAAATAAGTATAAATTAAAGCAATATGAAATGTTACAAAATTGTATTATTTAACAATTTTTTTCGTAATTATATTGTCACTATTTTTTATTTTTAATAGATTAAGATTTTTATTGTAAACTTATTCTGAATATCTTATATATTTCTCTTTTAGTTTATATCCTTTAGATATTTTTTATGGTAAAGTGAATGATAAAAACACTGGTGATTGATTTACCTCTATTAATTATGAATACTGGAATAGATAAAATTGCTCTAGTTTACGATAAGGAGAGGGTTTTATTATTCAGAACTCGCATTGCTCGATTGGGGTTTTACCCCCAGACCCCCATATAACGGGCTGCGCCCGTGCTAAGCCATCTTTAGAGAAAAAAATCCTTGTTGCTACATTAAAATGATTCACCACGTAGACCATCGAACGCGGTGTGCATCAGGTGACACTTAATCTAAAAGCGGAAAATAGGTTTTGGCTACTCCATATAGTTCTTAGAATTATACAGAAAATGCCTGATTTATTGTATGTATTTTCTATTATGAATTATTTTCTAATAAAAATATTCCTCAGATCTGTCTCTCGTGAACATTCCAAACGATTTTTCTCTAAATTGTTTGTATATGCACACCAACGTTACCAATGTTTATGTTAATGAAATAAATTATTTCTAGAAATTGTTTTGCCACTGCACTAGGTAAAATTGATTTAATTATTACCAATTAATGAAACACCCTTTTCACTTTCTTGCATTAATCGTAAGAACCTTAATTTGTCGAGGATGATAATAATAAATTTATTGTCAAAAAACAGTACAAACTGCGTATGACCACGTGGAGGACAATAAACTAATTTACTCTCCGGAAGCAAGCAAGGGACCATCCCATCAATTCCGATCAAGGGC
>NNCF01126602.1:1862-12922 GCA_002313205.1 Laupala kohalensis | reverse complement strand
TAGCAGAAAACAATGGCTACAATACCTTTCTCATTGATAATATAATCACTAAGAAAGTTAGATTATATCACACGAAGAACCTCACATCACTTACTCCAAACAATAATATTCAAACCAGACACGCAATCCCTTTCATAGGCCCACTCTCACTTAAAATCGCGAATTCATTAAAACATTTAAACATTCACACTACCTTCTTCTCTCCACAAACACTTAACACAACCTTATCATACACTAAGGACACCACTCCCCATCTCCTCCGAAGTGGAGTGTATGCTCTCGCATGTAGTGATTGTCCCTCCGTGTATGTCGGGCAGTCTGGACGAACATTCAAACAAAGGATACAGGAACACGTAAATGCATGGAAAAATAACACAACAGTCTCACACTTCGCCAACCACCTAGTAGAAAACACACACACATTTAACATTGAAAAGGATTTTTATATTTTAGAAGTAGAAAATAGATTTTGGCCCCGGATCAAATTAGAAATTTTACATATCCATAATATTCTAAAAAACATCAACATTTCCCTATTAAATGAACAAATCCCTGAATTTCATTCCCCTCTCATGAAACTAGCTTTCAAATTCCTTCCCTCTTAGACCCAACTCTCCAGGACACTGCACCCCATTCCCAACAGTTAAAACCCTCGGAAATTCTTTCCGTCTTTTGCAGCCAGTTCCTGGAAAACTCCGACAGCCCCCTTTTCCCCCCGCCCACCCCGCAACACCCCATCACTTTCCATATAATGACCTTCGTTCGGCGTACTCTGCGCATTCGCCAAAAATATTCCTCAATACTCAGGTACGTAATTTTGTCGGTTCGCTCACTCTGTATTTGTTTTCTTTTATTCATTTTTCATTGTTCTTTCCTTTCTTTATTTCAACAACAACCAAAATACACTTCTTTCGATACTGTTTCACCCAATTATTGTATATATATTGTTTTTGTTACGATTGTCAATCTACAATTTCATTTTGCGAATTTCACAACTGTTGAATTACTTACATGTGCCAAACTTCCCTTATCATCGACTTAAGAGGGAGCATCACAAAATTAAGTTCATGAATCAAGGAACTAGGTAATTGCTACGGATTGATTGAATTACATTTGTTATTTACTTTAATTACACCAAAATTATTTTGACCAAAATACGTCAATTTCTTCAGAAATTCATGTGGAATCCAATAAAAATTACATTTTCTCTGTATATTATTATGTAATTCATAAAAACAGCTGAAGGTCATAGTATTTGAATGGTTTGCCTTATTCTTCATTCCCTTAGAGATTAATTACGTCATTTCGAAGAAAATTTTTTTTTTTTCCAGCAGTGAATAGTCAGTACAAAAATTCAAGAGCATTGTTCGGAATTTGACAATAAAAGGAAAGAATATGCCCATCGGTGGTTTTACAGCCATCCGCTAGAACCGGTTCTTGATGATGTGAAGGCGATGATGGTTATGCCTGGAAGTAGTAGCTCAGGTTTCGCAGGTGTAAAGCGCAAGATTATGCAGGCTTTATAGATAAGAAGTTTCACTTTGAGGCGGATCCTGAGAAGATTAGTGAAGATTGGAGAAAGGCGGGCAAGCGTGCTATTCATTTTGGAGAGAATAGATTTGCATTATCTTCCCAACAAAGTTTCCTGACCATCGTGATCCCAAGATACCTGACTCCTGTGGACCAGACCATGGTGATGTCCTTGACCTTGAGCGACGGCAGATTTTGGAAGGACTTGCCGGTCAGGTAGCGGAAAGTGAAGATAATTGCCTGGCACTTGGAGGGACGCGTCAACGCAGGACACTCAATCCTGGCGACGCGACGCTTTACTTTTGTCGCTTGAAGTTGTTGTTCGCATTTGTCGGCCACGCAAGGACAAGGCCTTACTCACTGACTCCCACATTCCGGAATGGAAATTTTCGAAATGTTAATATTTCCTAAATTCTCTGGGATCTGAACCAAAAGAAAATAACACACACAAACAGCGACATTAAGACATTCCTCTTTAAGAATTATACCTGGTTTGAATTAGCACTCATAATACATATCAACCAGTATAAGCAAAAGAAACCACAGTCCTTAGTGTTCCGTAGATGTACATTTTTGCTGCGGGTGTCGCTGCTAACGAGGATTTACAGAACTTTTCACGGTGTATCCACAGCGGATGCCACTTACTGAACTCTGTAAACACTGGTCACAGTTCTCTTATAATATGTCTAGTCTGGATCTTGGAGGTTTAGGAAGGAGGTTAAGGCTAAATGTTCCGTTAGTCTAGTGGAAACCAAAATCAATAGATGGTACCACCTATTCATTCTACCATATCTCGATAAGATTCATATATTTTAATTCTGAAAACGGATTTTTTATTATTGAATGTGCAGAATTTGAAACAAATGGTAATGATTTTTTTCTTTACAGCTTGCCACATTTGTGGTGAGTCTCCGTACAGGTTCTTTAGGTTGGCCGATTGTTGAAGCCTGCGCGGAGGTCATCACAAGGGGGGAGGATTTGGAGGGTGGTTGGGATTCCTGGCCATGAGTCATTCAAACGCAGTCTCTGTGTAAGCTGTTTTACTCACACTCAGAGAAGGAGAACGCGTCGCTGGTCAGGGAGTGAGAGAGCTGAACCCCATTAGGTGCGATCATTCCCGACGGTTGGTGTGCGGCTGTCAGACGTCCAGGTTCGGCCTAGGCTCGGCGGTTGAGGAGCGTTCCGCTTCCCTCAGCTCGGTGTTCCTCCTTCGGTACTCAGGGCGGCCCTCGACTCCTTGTGGCCTCTCGTCGGTCGGTGCCTCTGACGTCTCTCGGTGGTGTATTTGAGATCGAGCCTCGGGACCCCTTCCTTAAGTATGATAACTGACCATGACGCCACCGTCTCCTGACCCAGTTCAGCCCTCTCTGTCTCCCTGACCCAGTTCATACATAGTTGACATTTCTTTGTATGTCCTCACCAGCTTGCTCATGTCAACATCTTAGCAACCATGTCTTCACGACACATTTAGTAAATGTTTCTTTTGAAATTAAAAGTTTTTTTGGAGAAAGTCCGCTTATATCACTTATACAGATATAAATATGAACACAAAATTTTTGTAGGAATATCTATTGGTCAAGAAATAGCGTCGTAAAACGAAAATTGGGACACAGCGAATTCAGATACGGACGCTACACTAGTAGGTAGGGAGTCAGCCCGCCGCTCCCGTCTTCTGTTGTGATCGAGCGGGGAGTAAGGGTATTGAGTAAGGGGAGGGTGGAAGGAGGTCGGTCTGTATGGCAGGGTGGGCGTTGGTAGGCGCCGCGTGACGAAAAGCGAGCTTCACGTCCAACCGTCTCCTTACCTTATCGAGAATTTAATTCTTACTGCGCGTAGATAAAATCTTCTTGCGAACTATCTACATAAATAAATAAAAGAACAACATAAATAAGTTTTTGTTGTGAGGGAAATGAAACTCCAGTCCATTTTCTTTGGAAATAAACTATTTATGTCCCCTAGAGCCCCATGATAATACGAGGAAGAGTACACTAATAAAATATGAAATATGGAAAAATAACATTGAAACAAAATTTGAAGTAGATTACTACCACTTCATGTTGGGATGGCCACCTTCCAATTTAAGAGTGTAACATCGCTGTCTGTTGGTCAGAACAAATAATATTGTCATAATAAATACATAATGCCTTACGTCTTTGGGGGAAAAGAATCACGTACATCGGATGATTGGTTCGAAAGTTATAAGAACATTTCCAGGCGTGAGCTGAATTCTTATGATGTGCAGCGAATATGAACGATAATGGGAGCGAGCCTGCGGCCTTCGATGGAGGGGAGGAGGAGGATCAACGAGGTCGCCTGGAACGGTGAAAGACGATAGCGGCAAGAAGCATACGTATCACTACGCTTTTTACTCAAATTTTCGTTTCCGACAACAATTCTTTACGGAAAGGTTTGGAGGTAACACCTATAGCACTTGCCTACTCAGCTCCAGGGCGCTATAAGCTCACTTGTTCAAATAATTAATTTCTGATAATTTTTGAAATTATATATTCGTTGTTGAATCGAATAGGAGATGCAGACATAATTGTTTCAAATTCGGAGTTTAAAAAAGAAATAAATGGCATTTACAGAATGAAAAACGGATCATTCGTTCCGCAGATATTTGAGCAGCAAGTTTTGATTATTTTGAAGCGCAACGTGGTGGTCGTTTTCATAACTAAATTCGGTACATTTAGACATATTCGGCCAATACTTTCGCGGCAAAAGGTGGACCCATAATCGTCATTGCCACCAGATTACACTGGTGTTCCATTTGTCAGAGGTTTAGTTCGTGTGGTATAGGCGTATGAAGGCAATTTTGACTCATTTGTAGGTTTTAATATAAATTTACTAGTAAAAATGCCTTCGGGTTTTGCACCTGGGTACACTAGTAACTATCCTATGGACAGAAAAAAAATCAGTTTTTAGGACAAATGAATCCAAGCTTTTTTCCTGCACCCAAGGTTTGCTTTGCTTATTTAATTCAAACCTTTGTAAAAAGGACGAAAAAATGTTATGAACTTTGTTCCATGATTATTTCTGTGAACATCTACTCTATTAATATACTGGATATCTAGCCGTAAAGATGTTATTCTTTATGTTTATAGATTTCAAGTAGTATATTGCAAGACATTTTTCACAATATTGAGTGTGTTGTTTGTTCCTTTAGTAAACATTTTTCTCTATTCAAACGCTTTTAATATAGTGGCATAACATTGTTGTGAGCTAGCATCATTGAAATCATTATTAATTCTCTTTATCTGCTGAGATATTATTCACTTTAACTACAATATATGGTAATGTAAAATATAAAATGAATGCTCATCAAGTCAGTTTTCTAATAATGTTTATGTCAAAAGTGTTGTCAGCATTAGATAATATTATTGGTTGTTTAAGTGAACTTTTTAATTCAGAGGTTCACAATATTAATTTTTGTCTGGAGTAAACAATGGATTCACATTCCCTTTTCTGATGAGCGGAGGATTCCAAAGGATTAAATTCAATCTGTTATTTTTTAGTTCATTTTATTATTAGTAAGAAATTTTCGTTAAAAAATTGTTTGCATGCTTAATTTGAAGATAGAACAAACAAACCGCTCGATGTTTTTTCATTATAACTACTTTAATCATTTCTGTATTCAATAAGAAAGTTAATCTTAGTTATTTGATTGTGTCACATTTTATTTTGTTTTCTATTTTTTTCTTAAATTCAGCATCTCTGGAAAGACGATTCTGTTTGAAGCTGTGAATCCCTGTACTTCAAGTTTTTCGGGAAACTTAACACTACTTCCTGTACATGCAGTCATTTCTCGTGTTCTTCTGAGCCACAAAAAAACTTATTTTCCTCAAGATTGTTACTTTATTTGTTAATCAGTTTTGCAGCTTCATGATCAATTTCATTCTGTTCAAATTGTTAAAGAGACTCGATTTTCTTTTAGAGATATTGCTCACAGACGTTTCCTTTAGAACACAATTTTTTACGTACCTTCGACTTCTCAGGAACCAAAAGTTCAACCATAAAAATTCCTCCTTCAAATTAGGGAAGTTTTCAACAAGACAAATTATACACACCCAAAATCTAAGTTTTTAAATTTTCTTTTCATAAAATATGAATCAACCGAAGGGAAACCAAAAACAAATCATCTTTAAACATTTTCATGGCAGAAACTGTAAGTGTGTGTGTGTGTGTGTGTGTGTGTGCGTAAGCGTGCGTGTATAAAAGATAATTACAGCTTACTCGCAAATTCTCCATACTGACAAGTGGCATTCTATGTGACAAAGCTCAGGTAAATCCGCTCGCAGTATTATCTGGAGGTAACGGCCAAAAATGGTCCACTTTAGAAACGCCGATTAATCTCCTTCCTATATCTCCATTTAGTCTGGGGAAGTGTTAGAAGATATAGTGGGAGAGTTATATATAGTGTTGGATAGAAGTTATCCTAAGATTGGGGATGAGGAAGTTGAGAATTAGAAAATTAGGGGTCAAATTATACCATGATTTGAAGTTTCGGCGCCTCTAGACCCAAGAGATTTTGCCGCCCTATTTCGTACCATTCCGGCGGGGGGCGGGGGGCGGTCAGGTAATTTTTCATAAGAAAATAATTTTTATGATGTCAATTTTTATTTTATCGCATAGTAACTTATGAAAATAATTTAATTTTTCTTTTATTTTATTTTGGGTGTATTAAGTGAATTAAATAACCCAACAACGTATTGGAAATAAGTTTATTAATCTCTTCGATAGATATCAACACATAAATATATGCATGCATTATATATTAATGACACATTAAAATTTAACAGATATTTAAATTAAATATTGAAGTTTTTTTCAAATCAGAGAGAGTTTGTAAAATTAGTTTAATAATAAGTTTACTCATGTAATAATATTGAGGAACGTACTGTACTTGACACTTTAAAACAGAAAAAAGACGTGCTTTTAGTAAATATTATAAATTGTTAAGAGACCAAATGTATGATGTCCTTAAAAATACACGATTACTCTCGTTTTGCCTGATGAACCAATATTACATATTACCGGTTTAATAACCTTATCTTTTTCATGTCTTAACATGTATAAAGTTCACTCTGACGGGATAAGCGGTCGAATGTGTTAAAGAAATTTTCGAACAAAATTTATACGTCGGGGAGAAGAATTTCATCGAAACTGGACCTATATATATATATATANGTAAAATATACCTCGTCCTTCGAGAAGGAAACACAACACTGTGTAAAATTGATCTTAATTATTTATTCACAAAATACATATTTCACTTATCCCGATACCAAAATAACATTTAACATATTTCATAACCATTCTATTTTAATAATGCCCCCAAAATGCACAACCACGTTCTTACACAATATATTACACAATCATGATCTCCTTCTCACTGCATTTAAAACTTGAAATTATCTCACTACAATTCAGATTATTAATTATCGAGTTATTCTCGATCTTTTAAGCATTAGTACACCCATCTGAATAGGATTCAGGACTTTGAATAACAATGATATGCCCCAAAAGTCTTTGGCAATTACATATCCTTTATATTTGGTTCACTGACCTATTTATCACAAATGTTCGCAGAGTGCTGCGAGCAGCAGGTCATGCTATTTACCTTAGTTCTCAATTGATTTTGGCTTCCCGCTACAGTAAGTCACACCTTACGTTCTGCTCATGCGGTCCTTCGCTATGACTGCAGATGGTAGTTCTCGCACGATCCTCGAAGATTTCAGAGTGTGGCTCCCCCTCACGGAACGAATAAATCGTTGGCTTATTCGCCCCGCTCAATTTGGTGATCATGAATAGTGGCGGCATACCACTAATTGTTCGTTTCCCATTAAAAAATGTTCATCGCACACGAAAGTCAGGTCTGATATTTCAAAAATCAGAGTACACGACCTTGTCATGAACTAACGAGAATGAACTCTGATGAATCGAAAATATGAAGCTAATAAGCAGCTAACCAGCACAAGCTAACAAGCTCGCAAGCGTAAGAATAGTAAGCTCAAGATAATTAGCATAAGGGTGTGTCCCCGTGGTGTTTGTCCTTTTGTACCCGTTTCCCCCGCCAGAACCCCAAAAACTTCGAAATTGACCCTTCTCTGACGTAACGATTTTTGGCGTCCAATGGCGGTCAATTCCAACTGCACTTGGGGTATCTCTGATAGGTTTGTCACGAAGTGACGTAGGTCAGTTCTCAGCCAATCACAGTATTTGTTAATGCTCCTGCTTTTTTCCCATGCGTCTTCCTATCTGTTTATTCTCCGTCAGTTTCCATTAGTTGTGGCATTCTTTTTTTCTCGTTACTTTGTTCAATTTAGATCATAAAGTCTCATCCTCGGCGTTCTGACGATGCCAATTTATTTTGACGGGTCTGGTAAATTTCACCAACACCTCTTTCCACTACGAGCCCCAAAACTGGTTTGAGTGGCCGTTCCCTCACTCCATTACGCTGCCGAATATCGCTCGCTGGCTCGAAATTCCTAATTGGGTTCCCGTTCTCCATGAATGTTGTTTACACAAGGCCTATTTTTCCCTTCTTCTTAGTTCTGCGAAACAGAGTATCGCTGTGTCTTTCTCGTGGATTCTAACCAGATGGCTCCCACAAATTTCATATTTCGTCTCGCGACATACCAACATCTCCTTTCAAAGTGACTAGGGCAAGTTCACATACATCAACGCGTCCCCTTCGAACCGATGAAGTTAACATTCCTATCTTCTCGTCCCTTCGAGAATTATTTATCATTTTTCCACACACTCCAATTTTTGAGGACAGCTAATTTCGCGTCTCTTCCACTTAAGAAATTTCTACTCCTGTTCCAAACACAGACCTACGAAATAACACTTAATTTGTATTTTATGTTTTAAACTTCGCCTGAAAGTGTGTTCCTAACCAGTATGTTTCCGTCGTGTCATCCCTAAGGGCTATTATTCTTAACACACCAGACCCCATTCAAATTACTGAAGCTGCTTCCCAGCATGCTCGCTTCTCGTCACAAGACAACCTCCATTTCCAAATTCTTTAAAATTCCGCCAATATATGGCTTTCATATTTCTTTTACGAGTCCGGAAAAACTAAAACTAATTATTTGTCATAATATATAGTAATAGAACAAAAGAAAAAGGGAGGGGAAATAGGCTAATTGTAATGAAACACATAAAAAAACAATCTCAGGGTATTTTAATGAAATAATAATATGGATTCGTGTTATTTTTACTTAAGTAGACACCATACACGGAGTTCGTTGTTAAAGGAAAACGCTCTTCCCAAAATAAACTTGACTTAATTACTCATGGCTACCCTCTACTAATCAAAACTACCATGCACAAACCCCCAAAAATTACACGTAAAACACATAACATTAACATGAATTTTCCCTTGAAGAATTTCTAGTATTTATGAATTACCAAATTAGTTACAACAATATGAATTAAATTTAAAACACCACCATAATTATTCATACTTCTTACTGCCCTCATTAATTATACAAGCACAAGTGTTCTGAGCACGGGCCATTTCGATTCTAGTTCGATGTACACGCTCTTCTTGCTGCCGCTTAAAACGTTTATAACTGGAAGCACCAGCGTCCTCAGGTTACCTTTTTAGTTGACGACCAGATCAGTCTAAAGCGTATGAGAAGACTGGAATGCCCTTGTCCAGTCTCAGCTCGGGGAGTGCGTCGTTCCTACGTACCAGCTGTAAGCCCTCCGGCGTCAAAAGCTTGCTTTATCTGGAAGTCGACGTGGCGCTCTGGAGTCCCTTGTTCTCGGAATTTTCGCGTTCACCGCAATAGTAAAGTTCACTGAAATCGAGAGTTCGTTCAACTTGTTGTAACGCGATTCACTAGTATCTGCGATCGTTACGAAACACAAAAAGTTGGTTCTCCGATGTTCTCAGATAAAATAATTACCGTTGAATCTTTGCAAGTTCTGCATAATTTTGAATGCAATCAAGTTAGTAATTAAAACCAACTTGTCCGATATTTCACGATCAAAAATCTAGACATGATCTCGGACTCATCGAGTCTCGACATCAAAATGGAAGTAACACGAAAATACTTTAATAAAAATCCGAATCTCGAAATAGTACACCGAAAAATGATCGAATGAATCTCTCTGACTATCTCCGAACGCTAGAATGATGATCAATCTGAAGATAAAGCTCTTAATCCATATCTAACTCTCTATTATCTCAATGCTCTGGAGCGCCTCGGCGTCGTATTTTATCACCTCTTCTCCCAATAGATCCATTCGAAGTTAACTCACATGATATTATTTTGAAAACCACGTGATTCTTTTTCGCCAATAATAATTCTCCCTCCATCCGTAGTTGTCACGATTGGTTAAACGTACAACGACAAGTGCATGTTTCTGACCACTCAGAACGTTCCTATCTATGAAACTTTCCCACTTCAACGATGTCGTCTTTCTCAACCGTCTTCTCCAAAAATTTACACCTAACGCTTTTTAAGAACAATAACAAACTGAATTTACAAAGTTCTCGAACTTTTAACTGTCATTTTCCTTGTCTTCAGTGCGTTCTTTCTTAACCGTCATACGATGCCCGCCCAACGGTTGCTGCCTCGTGATATCGGCCGCTGTCCCAAAACAATTCTCACCAGCGACGGATCGAGCCCCCTCACACTCACGCTCTCTGGGTCGCTGTCTATTGTCGATCCTCTCATCCTTTTAAATTTGTAAAGAGCTTCTACCCACAACATGAGTTTCTCTGGCAGTTGCACTTTAAAACTGGTCACTAAAGCCTTTTTCAACGTCTTTCTGGTAATTTTCCGTTGGTTCCTAGTTCAAACGCCATCCCTTATGTGTTAGTATATTTTCCTATCCCCTTCCCACTTCTAGCCAAAAATACACGCGTCGTACTCAACCACTTTTCTTTTCACTAAACTTTTATAACCGTCGTACAAACAACAAAACGCAAAACGCAAAACCCCGCAGCCTTTTCCAACGGCCGTCTGCCTCGCCGCTGCGTAGCAGAAATTCGGTTANCTGGATGTACACCATTGAATGGCAGAAACGAGGTTTACCACATTCACATAATTTATTTTGGTTGAAAAGGAAGATTCAACCAACAGAAATCGACGCTATTATATCTGCTGAACTTCCTAACCAAGAAGAAGATCCTGATTTATACGCTGTGGTAACTAAAAATATGATCCATGGACCATGTGGAAATATAAATCGGAACTCGCCATGAATGAAAGATGGGAAATGCACCAAAAACTATCCTCGAAAATTAATTAAAGATACACAAACAGGAAACGACGGCTATCCTTTATATTGTGGTAGAACGGGATTTAAAAAGTTAATAATTAATAATATGATTAATATGAAAAATAAAATGCCCCGGCTAGCTCTTCTCAGGAGTCCACAATAAATTTAACGGGGTTCGATTTATATCCGAAGGAAAGGGGCCATACAATGGTTCCAATCAAGGAAAACGCCATACAAATAGATCCATTTATGAAAGTTAATTTATTATTTGGAGACATTCCTCCCAAAAAAAA
>NNCF01126601.1:11378-27534 GCA_002313205.1 Laupala kohalensis | reverse complement strand
GGCTACAGAATTAATGTACACAACCGTGCCAAAGTTGAGTACACATAAAACAAAATTAATATGAGCCATAAACCACACAATCATGCAAGAAAATAGTTTTTGAAATTGTTATAAGTTATTTAAAAAGTGCTATAGCAATGGCGTAACAAAGAACAAGACGGATTTAACTTTTATTAAAATCAATACATTCTTTTACAGTGTAGAAGCACTGCTGCAGGAGGTAGTTTTTAACCGCAGATTTGAAACTATTCAATTTCATAATGTCTTTTATATTCTTAGGCAGAGAATTATACAGAACGATTCCTGAAAGATGTGGTCCTTTTTGGCAAAGAGTGGTTGACACTCTAGGCCGATGAACATTATTACTATTGCGAGTATTGTGTTCGTGAACGAGAGTGTTTCGTATAAAGCAAGGGTGGCACTTCAGTAATTCGGTCTTAACAAACAAAACCGTTTCATAAATATAAATGCAGGGAAGTGTTAAGATATTTAATTTAACTTAATTCTAATGAATAAAGGTTTACAAAAGTTTCGGGGGTGAGATTTACAAATTATCCGAACTATCCTCTTCTGAATTCTGAAAGTTTGAATACTTTGACCGGAATTACCCCAGAAGGTAATGCCGTAACATAAATGGGAGTAAACGTTTGCAAAATATACGCAACGGGAAATACGTGGAAGTTTCGGAATGCGTAACACAATTTGCTTAATTAGGAATTAAGATTGTCGACGTGACAATTCCATTTGAGGTAGTCTTGAATATGGAGACCAAAGAATTTTTTATTTATAACAGTTTTTAATTGTGTTCCGTTTAAAGAATAAGAAACCTAGGGTAAAGATTTTGTATTACTATTAAGAAATGATATAGGCACTGCTTTGGCAACATCGTTGAAGACATTAAAAAATAAACGTAAATCCAAAGATTTTAAGATGCAAAAATCAAAGTCCTTGTTTCTTAAAAAACATACGTTGTATAATTATGTATTGCGGAATCCGAATTACTACAGAATTCATGTTACCTAATTTAGTTTTTCATGTCGTCGTTAATGAATAAACATAGTCTGTGAAAAAATCCAAATAATGTGTTAAATCACGAGTACTGTGGAACTAGGATTTAACTAGCACTATTTTCGAGTAAAAATTTAATAAAACGATTTGTTTCTTACCCAATATTTATTATTTTTTATAAAACTCTCCAGGTATCACGAAGTAGCGCCCGCGCTAATGGGAAATGTGTTATTTAACATTTAAGTCATAGGTAGTGGGTGCTGTGCATTGCTTCAGTGTAGAGAAGTCCACGGAAAAAGATAAATGAGATGACTCGTAGGTGTATCCCATCGGATGTATCTCATAAGAAAAAGAAATGTGTTACATTTACAGGCGAATGCCGATTTAAACTTACATTTATTGTTCGTATAATATTTGTTTAAAACTAAATTTCACAAGATTGACACTCATGCCATTCAATTCCTGATATTAAAAACCCCTAAAAATTAAGTGACGGAAAATCCCACCATAAATTTACGAGATAACCGTTTTAATCTTACAATTATTGTTCGCATAATAAAAGTACGATATCTGTATTTTTCCCATATTATACAAAATTTCTAAGACATACTTCTGAAGCGAAAACCTTTATTCATTTAAAAATTATGTGAGGAGCTGGTGTTTGAGCCGCCACAAATAAAGACTGCAACTCTAATCATGTTGTCAAAGATATCTCTCGTGACCACAACCTAAAATCAGAGTTTTGTAAAACAATCTTTAATAAATATGTTCAAAGAATTAATGTTTAAATTTGAGAAGAATTGAATGGTTTGATCATAGTATAATGTTTAGGTTTATGATACATATCTGTTCTGAATTACTAAGCTTGTCAATTTAATTACGTGTTCATTCTACTCAGTATGTATATGAAGACGATATCATCACGTGTTGCAATGAAAGAGAACCAACTTCATTTTGAGCTCATAACAAACGACATTATTACATTCTTGTAAACACATAGGAGTACAACTCGATTAATATTTTTAGTGCATGACAGAATGTATTGGTGTTGGGGACAAATTTATAATATACTATTTAAAAAAATTCTTTTATAAGACTTAATTTATGAACTAACTAACGAACTAACATTGACAGTTTCACGCGAAAAAGAAATAAGTAAATTTAAGGAGGTGGGAAATTTTTTCCTTATTGTTTGACATATTTTATTGGAATCGGTTTGTGCTTAAAAGAAAAGCGATGTTTCAAAGTTACGTCCACCAACAGTGATACACGCGTGAAAGCATCAGTGGAACGACAGGCGTCCACATTCAAAGATGCCATGTATTTCATGCTTATGTGCTGCAGCTACGGATATTGGAGTAACAAGATCGTCATTTGAGTCAAGTGGAGTCACATAAACAAAACTCTTTATATGTCTCCATAAAAAGTAAGGTTTGCGACTCACGACTTTTGCGCCCAAACAATATTGCACTGCACTATGTCACCCCGCTCCATGTGACATTCCTCCCTTTCTTTTCCTAATTGCATTTAAATGCATAAGACAACGCCTTACCATCTCCACAAATTACCGTATAGCCGTGTGCAACGATTCCCTTCCCAATGTCTTCTCCTACCATGAAGAGCTCCTCAATACATTCAAATATACACATGAAATCCCCCACCCTTCGTTGCAGTTACGGGAAGTTACATACCAATCTTTCTGCACACCCCTCACGTTTACTTAAGCTGATGACCGCCTATCCAAGGCTCTCTTCGCCTCCTTCTTCTTAATCATCTCTTCTATAGGGAACTCGCTGGAGACGATGTGACGTGCTTGAGACTGGGTGTGTCGGCGACAGAACGCAAGAAGCGTCCTGCGCGGCTTCACGGAGCGCAGCCGATAACAGTTCTGATGACGGTCTGTATTGACGGTAATTGGAAGCGTATGGAACATTCTAAATGGGCCCTGACGTCCTTACGAGTCTTTAGAACATGTTAAGGCAATATATTGATCTCTCGCTCCAATAAGGGCATTTAACATATATATGTAATCACATACTTATGTGAGCATCATTATAACTTTTTAATTATAAGGTCTCTTCGAGCTTATGTGCAAATTCAATTATTAAACCTTAGCTAAATATATACATAGCAACGACCAACGCAACATGTTGGAAGGTGCCGCTTTTCCTTGATAACGCTATGTTCCAACGCGACATTACCCTTGTTTGATATGTGACATGCAATCACGTGGGATGTAAAAACAAGCCAATTATTCTCCTGCTATTTTATACACGCAAAAAAATACTCAGTTATTTACACTATTCAATAAAGGTCAGCAAACAGATAGTAAGGAGCCTGGCACAAGTAAAAGGAAGTAATGCCAGACTCATTTCGGGGCCATGGTTTTTGCCAAACATGAACTTACTAGATGTAAGTCCCCTGGGGGGATGATCTCTATTTCTCATTCACAGGTGAAATGAAAATTAAATTTCAATCCATAAATTCGTAGAGTCAAGACAAATTTAACTGGTCCGGCAAAGCATTTTAAATCTAGCGCGGATCTGACCCTTGTTAATGAACAGGAAAATTGTTCTTTACAGAAAATAATGGGATCAACCAATGGTGACGTCGATGTAACTACCGCAAGCAACAGAACATATTACGTTAAGAACATTTTCATGATCTCTACCTAATGAGAAAATTGAAGGGTCGTGTGTACTCAGATAGTCCTCACACAACTGGAAGAGATACAGAAGAAAATTGAAAAAGTTATTGTTGCTATCTCTTATAACCCCTGGATTTATTCCTTTAAATTATATTTATCTATAAATATTTTTCATTTTCCATTGAAGAATTGTAAATGGGAAATGTACCGTGCTATGGAAGCTTATCTACACGGAGCGATAGGAGGTAGGAGAAGTGTAGTAGGCTATTTATTAGTAGATGAACCGGTTAGCTCAGTTTACCAACAACTTGGACCACATGGACGGGTTAGTAGAAGTGGTTAGTAACAGACTTATTGATACCAGCAGGAGGTGGATAGACGGAAGAGGATGCACACAGCTATATGAACTGGGGCGTTAATGTGAAAAGCTAAAAATTCTTCAGACCGCCCCAGAAATTGAACCCGCGATGATTGGGTGAAGAGCTACAACGCAAGCACCTCAGCCATTAGAGGGGCTTGTCAATAAATATAGATGTAAATTGTTAATGTTAGTACAGTTTAGTAGAATGTGTCACCTGTCACAAATGAAATAATGAATTAACTCATAAGAACCTGTCGAAGGAGAACCCGTGACTCTCTTCGTGTCATGGAATAGCGTGCCTGAAGGTATTGACACTTTCTTCTGATATGACAGTGACATGTCGACAAATCCACCAGACGCAGAGCACAAACAGAATGCCGATCCATGCTTGTCCATTCAATGTCACGCTCTTTATACACGTATCAAAATATTTTTATTTCAATAGAAATAAAATATCAATCATTTTTACCATGAATTTCAATTCTGTATTTATTACAACAGGTCAATGTATTGTTTATTCCATCATTGTACCCATTGTTACGTGTCATAAATAACGAAGTAAAACCCTAGAAACGTTTTTTAATATTATTTATTGTGTGGTACTAGAAGAAGATTCTTTCTTTAAGGGAACAATATAAAAATGTTATTACTTATTTAAATTACCATGATACCATTCAAGAGTTCTCAACATCGCTATAAAAAATATACTTCGTAATTAACTTCCTCTTGGTCCGAGGAATAATTACACAAAATAACACAAATGACAAATACTTTTCGCTCATTTTGTAAATATAAGGTCTCTTAATGACAAATGAAAATTTCAGCACAAATTTAATTTCGAATCGTTAAAGGCTGTTTGCAGTATATTATCCAAAACAAAACAGAGGCAGCTCAAGAGAAAGACTTCACAGGGGGAGGTCATTCCCAAAAGCTATTTGATAAGATAATATTTGATAAATATTTATAAAGAAAATAGCAAAACCTTCTCATGGATTGAATAATTTATTTACTGTCGTTATTCTAATCATCTTTATAGTTCATTTACTGGAAAAATTGAATTTTAATCATATTTAGAGTTATATTACAATTAAAATTACATTCCAGAATCAAAGTTATAAAAACAATCAATCATGACTTTAAGGATACAAAGTTTTAAAAAATAAAACTTAAAATTATAAAATACTGTAATATAATGTTAATCTACCAATTTATTTATATTTACAATAATTTTCAAATACGCAAAACATATTTCCCTAATATAATATAAATTGGTTATGAAATCTATGCTAATTTTATATTTTATAAACAAGAAGAGCACAGTTGTTCTGAATAGTAATAATCCTTTACTAACATATCGGAAGATTAAGTTTTTTCGGTTTAAAATCTTTGAGAGAAGAGCAACTCCAAATATCATCGGAAAGTTTGTTCCATTCCCAAATCACCGTCAAATTGAATGAGTTATGAGTATAATTTGTTTTGTATCGTGGTATCTGTAATAGATGAGCTTCATTCAGTCTGGATGTTGTGAGAAAACGAAATTTATTCGTCCGGTTTTGTGGTGTCTAAAAAAGAACTGTATTAAACAATAGATTGGGGCGATGTTTCTTGTATCGATTTTTGGAGGCGTAGTAAGTCATTATCATGTGTAATATATAGATACGTGATGTAACTCTCAGATCATAAATATACCGGACACAAGTGTTTTCCAGTAACAGAAGTGTATCCGCATGTTTGCAGTTTTCGTCATTGTAAGCAACATCACAATAATCGAAATAAATGTATATGGATAAATCATGTTACGTCGAATGAAAATGGGAGACGGGACCGGGGATCGAACCCGGTTCACCGCAATCTAAGAGATTTCTATGTATATGGATAATTAGACGAAAAGAGATTTTGAGTTTGTAGATCAATACCTGCTTGTGAAATTCAACGTGTCAAATTTAGAAAATATTTTCTCTTTAATGGAGTTACGAGAGTCGGCCCGACCAACGACACAGTGACGCACGACGTGACCGCTGCATGAAGTAAAATACAAGGGAAACATTAAGAATATGAGTAATTAATTATTAGTACAGCTATTTTCGAAATAAGTTTGAACGGTTTAACATTTATCATACGTAAGGCATTAGATTTTAACAATAATGATTTAATTATTATGGACGATTCATCAAGTTCAGCACTTCTGAAAAAGAGTCGTTCTCAAGAGATTTTATCGGTTAATTTTGAATTAGTGTCTCAATTTTTAGTGTGTCATTTATGCTGGGTGACATGCTCACAATACATTTATTTAGAGAATATAGGTGTATATCTATCTTTTCAGAGCTTTTATCTTTATTGATNTTATGCTGGGTGACATGCTCACAATACATTTATTTAGAGAATCTAAGTGTATATCTATCTTTTCTGAGCTTTTATTCTTATTGACTGTGATCGTTTGTAGATTTTTCCAGAGACATTTTTTTATTAGTCTCACTTAGAAACAATATCTGGAAGAGACTTATTTTGACGTTCCGGATCTTTCAAAAGAAAATGATTCTTAGTTTCATATATCCTGATTTGCTATCTTCCGACGTAACACACTGCAAATACGCATCACGGTTTCTCATGATGGTTTTGATATTATCTGCGAGCCGTGGGNGTTTGTAGATTTTTCCAGAGACATTTTTTTATTAGTCTCACTTAGAAACAATATCTGGAAGAGACTTATTTTGACGTTCCGGATCTTTTGAGAGATAATGTNTGTACACGATTTTTCATCTTTTTAATGCACCGATCACTTTAATTAATCAATTGTAGGTTTTAATATTTCGGGTTTTGGACATTACTGTTTTCTTTCGCAATATCCCTATTTTTGATTTGTTTGGCGAGACTAATTGGTGTTTTAAAATTAAAACCGACATTCAAATTCGCCAAATATGCTAATCAATACTTGTATCAATCATTAATATAATACCACGAATTTCATGACCTTAGGTATGTACATGGCAACGTACGATGATGTATTTTATACAAATGTTTCCTTAAACTGACGAAAAAGATTAAAAATTAGATAGTATAAATAACTGAGTATTTTTCTGTAGCGTGTATAAAATAGCAGGAGAAAAATTGGTTTGTTTTCACATCCCACGTGATCGCATGTTACTTATCAAAGAAGGTAATATAAATGTAGTTCTAGCACTGCTTATANGAAGAGGGTAATATAAATGTAGTTCTAGCACTGCTTTTATTTAGTGCAGTTTCGACAAAGTATTCCAAATGTTCATCAAAATTTTGATTCCATTTCCTTATATATTTATGTAGGTTTCATCCAGACGTCGAAATTCGTCTGGCAATAAAAACTTTAAATTAGTTAATATACAAATATAAGCTATAAAAAATTCAGTAAATAACCTACAAATTTTAAAATTATTAACAGGTACGTTATTTTTTATTGTCTTCTAATTTTTGAATGGAAAAACGGGGGTTTCCTCTTGTGTTCCAAATCAAAAATACAATAATAAAAGTTCATATAATTCTCAATTTAATTCGAAAAATAATTCTCATTTAATTTTCTAGTACACAGATATTTAGCGAAATCACAACACAATTTTTAAGTGTTGCTTGAGGACATTTAATTAACAATCATTTATTGTGCAATATTTTTTGGCGCATACCTTACTTTTTATGGAGACATATGAGGAGTTTTGATTATGTGACACCTCTTGACTCAGATGACGATCTTGTTACTCGAATATCCGTAGCTGCAGCACATATGCATGAAATACATGGAATTTTTTAATGTGGACGCCTGTCGTTCCACTGATGCTTTCACGCATATATCACTGTTGGTGGACGCAATTGTGAACCGTAGTTTTCCTTTTGGCACAAAACGATTTTCATTTAATGTGCCTAATATTTAAGATAAATTTCCCCCTCTCCTTAACTTTACTTTCTTCCTTTTCGTGTGAAACTGTCAATGTTAGTTCGTAAGTTAGTTCATAAATTAGGTCTTATAAAAACAAATGTTTAAATAGTATATTACAAATTTGTCCCCAACACCAAAACATTTTGTCATGCTCTAAAACTATTAATCGAGTTGTACTCCTTTGTGTTTACAAGTTTTTTATAATGTCGTTTGTTATGAGTTCGCAATGAAGTTGATTCACTTTCATTGCAACACGTGATGATATCGTCTTCATATACATACTGAGTAGAATGAACACGTAATTAAAATTGACAAGCTTAAGAATTCAGAACATATATGTATCATAAACCTAAACATTAAACTATGATCAAACCATTCATTTATTTTCAAATTTAAACATTATTACTTTAAACATATTTATTAAAGATTGTTTTACAAAACTCTGATTTTAGGTTGTGATCACGAGAAATATCTTTCACAACATGATTAGAGTTGCTGTCTTTATTTGTGGCATCTAAACATCTGCTCCTCACATCGATTGAATCTCCTTCCTCCTTGTTCAGAATGAGAGATTAAACGTCATCTCATCCAGTTGGTGACGTCAGCTTCTTAGGCTGGTGATGTTCCCCTTCTTGCGCCTCTGCTGGTACTTGGCCTATCACCAATTTCTCTGTACCACTTCAGGGCAGCACCAACAGCACCATCATATATGGGAACGGAGCCTCTTCGTCTCGGTGCTGCACTGACTCCTGGTCCCACGTATGGACAACGTGCTGGTGCTGCATCTCTTGTGTTGCTCCTGTTGAGTGACGTAGATCAGCGAGTAAATGACGAAAGAGGAATTGTCCGATTGGTGGACGAGCTTAGAGCTTCTTCTCTATGGTCAGCGTACACTCGGCTTTTTGTGGTAGGATATAACTTAACCGAAAACACTGATGAGCTCATATTCTCACTAGCACCCATTTATACATCCTCAATTGTTTGGAAATGGAATAAGATAAAATTTCAGCGTGTCTCTTTAAATTACCATTCTGTACCAAAGACACTACAATACGTGACAAAAATATGAGCTGAGAATTCTATGGGTCGAAATATTAAGGCACTCAGTGATCAAGGAAATACTCCAATGGCCAAACTAATTATCCAAAGCATTACTAAAATGCGTGACCTTAAATGTGTGGACCTGGAACCAAAGGGTTTAGGAAGTCTTCTCGTAAACGGTTCCTTTACAGGACAACTCGCTGATATCGCTGACGGTTTGACTGCTTTTATTGGTTTTGGTTTTTATTATGAACCTTCTTGGAAATCGATAGTAGAATTCACGTATCCTTATAATAATGATAACCTTTGCATAGAGTTTCCCAGTTCTCTGCCACTGTCTTTTGTAGAACTAGTAATCAATATATTCTCCACTGAATTATACATTGCTTCATCCATCAATAATACAATCTTTTGTTTTGTGATTTACTTCGGTACTATTGATCACCATCATTCATTGATATCGTTTGTATTTATATTTATGAAAGTATTTCACTGTTTACTTTTTGGGAACTTTCCTGTCCAGCGTCCACGATTTAACTACTTGTGGGTAACGTTATCATTTTGTTGTACTATAATTGTAAATGTAATCTTGGGTAATATGACCAGTCGATTATCCATCGTGGAATATTACAGAGAGGTTCAAACGTTGAAAGAAATGATGGGAGTTGTAGATAAAATTGGTACTTACTTACCTTATGTAAAAATGTTTTGCAGCAAATCTTACCCCAATAGCGGGAAAGATCTGCATGGAAAATGTGAACCCTTTTTTTATGATAAAGATTTCGTTGATACGCGTGAGAAAATTGTTCGTGAAGAAAAGGTGGGATTGCTAACCATGAGTTCATTCTCAGATATGTATAACAGAACACCAAAATTGCGTATTAATAGCAGAATGGCAATTCGAAAAATTCCATAATGTCTTCTTCAACCAGCTTACACGGCTTTTGCCTTGAGAAAAGACTTCCCATATTCTTTTAGGGTAAATAAAACCTTCTAGAAATAATTCAGTCAGGACTTTGGCAAAAATTTTCTAAAGATAGCAAAGATAATTTTGTTATTAAGAATGGTGGCACATTTCAGCATTCTGAAGGAAAAACTGTTTCTACAAAAAGATCTTTATTAATGAGTGATCTCTATTACGCTTTTTATTTTTGGATTTTACTACTTACTTTTTCCGTTTTAGTTTTTCTTTCCGAACATTTGAAACATAATGGTAATCTTCTATTGCATTTTTTCCATAGCGTCTACACTTATGTAAAGTTTACTTGATTAGGAACCAGAGTCAACATGGTGGTCCATGAGACAGATCCTTTCAAGGAGATTTTTTCATATGAAGGTTTCTTCATAGAAAAACTTGGTCAAAATTTGGAATGTCTTTTTAAAGCATTTAAAATTTCTTAATAAAATTACCACTGGAATAAGACAACAGTGTTCATAAAGACCAGAGTGATGTGTATTTATCACAATAACATTGCTACGTCTGTAATGTAAAAGTACATTCCAGTAGCCCGTATGCAGAAGGATCTTTGTAATAATTTATACATGTATGTTAAGCTTTGGACTGTCTTTTTTAAGAAGGGCATAACTGTTTAGAAACCTTCATTCGTTAACGTAAATTAAGTTCACATTATGTTTCCCTTTTAAAGTTTTAAGTTAATTTCTAAAACCGTGTTTCGTTTTATTAGCCACAGATTATTGTTTCTTCTGTTTATTTAAATCCGGCTTTTTAATTATTATTATTTATCGCTGATTCGACTGTGGGTGTAGCAGTGTAGGGTGTCTGGTTATTGTAGCTTTTCGCTTGAATGTCCTAGTTCGTATATGAACTGCCTTCCTGTATCCGGCTCCTCTTGGTATATATTACTGTAACTATTGCACACTCTTTCTAGTACCTCTCCACTTGGGACAAGTTGTTGGTAAACATAACTAACCGGCCCATCTACTAACAAAAGCCTACCACCCACCTCCTAACTCATATCGCTCCATGTAAATAAGCCTCAATAGCACGCTTCATTTCCCATTTACAAAAACGACAATAAAGGAAAAGTTGCACATTAAAAATCTAAGAAGCGCCTAAGTGAACTTCGTAAACAAGGAAAATTCCAATAAAGCGACACGTTCCATAGCCTTGCTTCACACAAGGATTTGGAAATTTCATTTCGGGTATGCGATAAATAAATTAAGAAAATTAATTAATTTTGTGACTATTTTCCTGTTCCTACTTCTGTTACCACACTCTGGGTTGCGGAGTAATCTTGAATTCAAAGTTTCTAGAGTGAACGAATCCGGATACAATAGAATCGATTCTTTAGTGGACGATGCTAATGTTATTTGCATATATTGGTTTTAGCTTTTACGATGTAACTTAACTAAATATAATACAAAGAAACATAGTAGAATAATTTTACGCTTTCCACAGGGATATATATTTTGCGAGGTGTATATTTAGATAAATATATAAAGATACAAATGTATTGATAAAGATTTGTTCATGTTCATAAAGGAAAGTGGGTGACGTTTGCAAGATGGTCTTTCACCAGGAAAATGTTTTCTCGCTACTTCAATATCAATAAACAATAACAATTATTTAGATATATTTTGTTTCCTTTCTTTCTCTATCCTACTTTACCTATTTTGTACTTTATCTATGTTACAAATAACTATTGCATGATTCACTTTCTATAGAATCCTTGACTGTGTGCCCTGTGTTATGTTTAAAAAGTTCAATTAATTTTTACGTAAAGACCAGTAAACTTTCAACAAACGAACAGTTAGCGAAAATAATTCTCTGAGTAACAGAGTGACAATTAATGGAAAACAAATCATATTTACATTAAAACACAACAATATTAATAATAATGAAGAATAAACATGATTTAATTTGTGACTCTCAGGTATGATATAGTTCACATAATATCCTGAAACTCACTTGATTTGTTAGAAATCCATAAGAGAATTTACAAACATGGCGGCCAAGTATTGACCATGTCCCCAGCCCACCTCACCTAACGCGAAATCAAAACAGAATTATACAGGAATTTTGTACAGGTTTTGTAAATTTTGTACAAGTAAACTTGAATTTTGTACAATTCACGGTAATTAGTAAATAACAACCAAAGAGGGGGAGTTGGAGAAATGATTTGCCGGCCCCCAACAATTATTCCAAAAGTTCAACACGGCTATCGTTTTCTTTATATTTTGCAACAATTGGTACACAAATTAAAAAAGTTATTAACTATTCTTTATAACAAATAATAAGGAAAATGTCACCAGCCTCTACCCCAATTTGAATTTACAATTTACAGTGCTTTATCGTTTCAATCGTGTGTCTTGGTCGAAACATTACTATCATATTCTTTACATTTTGTAAAATTACAAATGTTGGTAATTTATTGTTACTAACAAACAATAACGAAAATGTCACCCACTACCTCTCCTGTAACACAGATTCATAACTGATCTATCTAAGTCTTTAAAATTTATACAATATTGTAAAACAATCGAAAATATTGTTACCCTATTGCTAATAAATATTGAGGAAAATATCACCTTCTCATCCCTGACTCAGTTTCTATCACTGAACTGTTATATTATATAGTTATGTTGGCTGTACTGAACTCTAAAGTGCGATAGCTCCAACCGCATAAGAATTAAAAAACGTTGACGCGTATTAGAAAAGAGATTAAAAGACATGCAAGAAGTCTAAAATTTAGAACAGTTCACGGGGACGTACAACAGACCCACAACAATATTTCTCATTCGGTCGTATGTTCAGCATCGTTGAAGACAATGAAAAATTAACTTAAATACAAAGATTTTAAGATGCAAAAATCATAGTCCTTGTTTCTTGAAAAACATACGTGTTATAATTATGTATTGCGGAATCCGAATTACTACAGAATTCTTATAACTTAATTTAGTTTTTCATGTCGTTGTTAATGAACAAACAATGTTTGTGATAGAATCTAAATAGAGTGTAAATTACGAATTCCATGAAACTATGATTTAACTACCAGAATTCTGAGAATACAAAACCAAATTTTAATATTACCATAAAAAAAGGGAGAGTTTCGTGTCCTTCTTATATTTTCGGTCATAAAGTCTACGACAAATAATGTAGACGTGCAATGCGCCAGCTACTGAGATTACAAAACTTTTCCTTCAAGGACATTTGTGATCGAAGGAAAACACGTTGCTTTACTTTTGTCAGTCCTAATTCGTAGACCTACCGTAAAACTCACTTTTAAAAAGATTCAGTCTCTAACCCCGCTATAATTATTTAAATACGCTTGAATAATGAAGGTAAGTCTAGCAAACAATAAATGGGGTGTGATCAAGACAATAAACGTCACCCACAACAAAGTACAAAAGAACAACTTATGTATATGATTGGTTGTTGGGAATGTCGTATGCGTCCATACACGGTTTTTATCATTATTCTTTGCAAAAATAAAAATGTATATTTATAATTCATGATGATGTCAAACTGATTCTAGAATGTTCCAACAGTCGAATGGCGTGCGCACACCCATACGTGAGACCCTGATTCCATGCGCACGTTCATAGATAACGAAAGTATTGTCATCCCTACGTTTTTGACTTTTATATTACATTTCATACACGAATGCAAATGAAATAAAAGAATAGATTGATTTTGTTTTTCCAGGTCTGAGAAATTCGTCATGAGCTCGTTTTCAATTCTCGACATGTTGACCCGACTCATATGTGGGTTGAATATGTAAAAATCAAAAGCAAAGGTGGAAAAAGTAAATTAGGACTATTATCCATAAGAAATAGAATGTCCCGAACAAGATAGTCAGTATGATTTAGTATTTGATAGAAATTGTCGTGTATTTTGTGTAAAGATCATCAGCTCAGTTAGAGTGAATAATTTGGCGTTAATTGATTGCGTACTTAAAATGAAAACAAACAATTGGTTTGTTCCCAAAACCAATACGCAAAGGCCTAAAGTATATTAGAGAATGGAAGACACAAATCCTGCCTCTTGTGGACTTAAAACGGAGCTATTTAGTACGTTATGGATAAAGCAACATTACTTTTCTTCAAATTGTAGCTGGTGTTCAATAATTAACATTAAATTGCTTTATGGCCGTGCGGGATATCTTTAACAACCTAATCGGAAGTACTTTCTTCATTTGCGGGATCCTGAACATCTGTTCCCCTCATCGGCTGCATCCTCTTTCTCATTCAGAATCACATAACCCACATCACCTCATACAGATGGTGACTTCAGCTTCTGAAGTTAGTGCTGTTCATCTTATGGCACCTCTGCTAGTGCTGGGTCAATCGCCATTTGCTCTTAACCCTTTCAGGGCTGCACTAATTGCACCGACGTTGATAGGCACCGAGCCTTATCGTCTCGGAGCTGCATTGATTTCTGGTCCCACATATGGACCACGTGCTGGTGCAGCATCTCTTGTGCTGCTCCTATTGGGTGACGAAGATCAGAGTGTAGAGGACATTAGAGGAATTGCCCAATTGGTAAAAGAGCTTCGACAAACATCTCTATGGGCAGCGTACACTCGGCTCATCATAAGACCGTATAATCATATCAACATTTCTAATATACTTATCTCGTCGTTAGCACTCATTCAAACATCGTCAATTGTCTGGGAAAGGAACGGTAAATCTTTTCAAAGAGTCCATATTAATTACCCTTCTTTTCCTGAAGTGTTACAATATATGTGTTGGCCGTGTAATAAGGCTTCGGCACACGGTGAAAGAAAATCCATCACTGGCATTGGGAATTATCCAATGGCAGAAGAATTAGTCAACCGTGCTTTTGAAATGAAGGGCTCACAGTGTGTCAAATTTGAGTCAAAAGTTGTTGGTACGCGTCTTCCTAACGGCTCCTTTACAAGATATCTCGCAGATATGGCGAGTGGTTTAACTGTGATGTTTGGTTTAGGCTTTCATTATGTATCATTGTGGGAACCTGTTTTAGAATTCACGTATCCTCACAATTATGATAACTTGTGTCTAGCAGTTAGAAGAGCTCTTCAGATATCCTTTGCAGAACTAGTTATTTATATTTTTTCCAAAGAAATATATATTATGTCTCTAATAACTATGATCTTTAGTTTTGTTATTTATTCTGCCACTTCTTTACTCAATTATTTTTTAGAAACACTGCAATGTTTTTTAATTAGGTACTTTCCCATGAGTGGTTCAAGATTGCATCCTTATGGGTAACGTTGTCATTTTGTTGTATTATTATTGTAAATATATTTGCTGGTACCATGTCCTGTCAATTGTAGGTTGTAGAGTATCACCACGAAATTCAAACATTGAAGGAACTCTTGAACGTAGTTGATAAAATAACTATTTTATCTGTTTGCATGGAGAAATTTTGCAGCAAGTCCTATTCTGATATTGTACAGGATTTAAATGGAAAATGTGTACCTACTAATGGTATTGGTCAAATAGAATTTCGGCGAATGAAAATCGTTAGTGGTGGGAAGTTAGGTGTTGTATCTTTAAGCTCTGTCAATGATATACTCGCGAGGCTGCCAAACTTTATAGTAGACGGAAAAAATGTAATTCGATTGGTTCCACAATGTATGCTTCAACCTTCTTACACTTCTTTTGCTTTGAGAAAAGGTGTATTATATTCTATAAAAGTCAACAAACTCATCCTAGAAATAATACAGTCAGGACTGTGGCTAAAATTTTCTAAAGATAGCAATGATAATTTTGTTATTAATAATGGTGGCACATTTAAGCATGCTGAGCGTTCCGTGGAACAATTAGTGTCTGTACGAAAGTTATTGATTCATGATCTTAAATATGCTTTTATATTTTATTTCGTTGCTCTTCTAATTTCCTCCGTGGTTTTCATTTTTGAACTCTTTATCCATTATAGAAAACACTTATTTATATTTCTTTATCACTCTCGTCGCAATGTGTATAAAATACAAAGAACTTGAATCCATTGGCTATGAACATGAAAAAAAGTTAGTTGATGCGGATACTTTCATTTAAAATTCTTAGTGTAAGTGATAAGAAAATAATATTTGACGACTTTTTATTATCGTTAAACCTGTGCTGTTCTTCACTATTAGTGATTAAATTTTATAATTATTTTGTGTACTATTGGAGTATGTTTCTTGACACATTAGAAAGATTAAACAGAAAAATAGAGAGAGCCCATTCACAATCGCAGCTAACGCCA